>JAINUG010000054.1:0-27500 GCA_029706075.1 Aldrovandia affinis | reverse complement strand
CCAATCTGACCATCAATTGTCCCCCCCAGCCCCCCCCCCCCACTCCTCCGTGTGTTGAAGTCTGTAATGGGACACTTCGACGGGAACACTTAATCTGCGGCACTTTTTAATCTTTCGATTTATGTGTTTTTCTGGGCCGAGTTCCCGTTTCAGCGTGTGAAAGGGCTGTCACACTTAACCGAAGGGTGAGGAAACGTGTTTCTAAAAGGTGTTTGGCGCAGCGCCTCTCAGCCACGTGTCAGGGGCTCACCGCGCCTCAGTAGCTGCAACACGGCTCTCGTCAGCGCAAAGGTGTTGGTGTGCAAACCCGCATACCCTTTTTGACCCTTTTTTTTTCAACATAGAAACCATTCTGCAAAGCCAGCAGTGTTTGTTGGATCCGGAATATGCTTAAACATACACTACCTGTTGGGACCCCTGAGCAAAAAACAAACAAACAAACAAACTACTTTATAACTTGAAGTTAACAATGATTTCTAGCATTCCATTTGAAAACACTGCTAGTTAAGCAGCGGAAGCATATTACAAGGCGAAGGGTTTCTCTAATAAGGAGCAGCTCAGTAGCAGTGTAAAAAATCTATTTCTTCACGTATTACAGAGAAATTTGTAAAAAACTATTAAAAAAATGATTCAACCTCATCGGCTCCGACACAAAGAGTTTCCAACCCAACCAGCAGAGAGCCGCCAGGCCAGCAGCCGGGCGTCCGCCGTGGCCAAAGTCACGCTTACACGTCCGCTGGACGCTCTCTCATTTCATCTCCACACATTTCACACCGAATCGCTTTTCTTAAGCCTGTCACGTGTGCAGCTTCCTGTGCCGAGAGCAGACCCATACGCTGAATATTTGCTTTCTTTAAGGTGAGCGGTATGAAAATGGATCCTCTTTAAAAAAAGAGAACAGGAATAGAAACACAGCGTGGGACCAGAGTGGGCTTTGCCCAGGCGTGCTGGGCTCTCTGCAACTGGCCCTAGGGCCTCCGCGCATGTCGGATATCCCAACCGCAATTTCCACTCCCCATATGTAACAAGCTTTTAATTTATATTAATTCGACTCTTAGGATTTGTCCTCCACAGCTGCATTACGTCAGAAGTGGACGCGTGTGCTTGAAGGAAAGGACCGGCCTCATTTTCGTGTGGACTTGGATAAGTTCTCAGACAAACTAATGAATCAATTTTCTGTAGCATGGTCTGTGGCAAAAACCGTTCAGAAAGAGGCCATATTTGTTTGCCGGACTGATTGACATGCGGAACAACACAGTCACACAAGGGCCCTAAATGTCAAAGCTGTGCCAAACTTGTCACCTGTATTTGTACTGCAAAGAGGCAGAGCAAACGGTAAGGAACCGAGCTGTCTCTTTTAGAGTCCATTCAAAGACAAAAAGTCACATGGAAGCACTTAAACGGATGTTTTCAATGAACTTAGCTGTTGGAGAGATAGGCTGGGAGAATTAAGAGTCACACGTGAAGGCCCTGGGGCTGAATTCGGGGGGAGTTTGGGGGATAACCCATAAAGCTACATTCCAGTCCGAAACCAAAACAGGCACCGGGGTGCTGGGGGAAAATGAGACTGGGTGAACTCTGGATGCCGGTTGGTCAATTTGCAGGATGATGTCATAGACCAGTTAAGTCTCTGAATGTTTTGAATGGACAGCAGTGGAGTGTGGGACAATGGATTCTCGTGTTCACACACGTGGCACCAATACAGATTCATTAGGTGTATGATAGCCATGAATCCTTCGGAAAACCTTTTGAGCGCTACCTCAATGTTAAAGATAAATTCTCACAGTGTTCCACAGCTCAGACTATATAGCTGACCAACCTATATATATATATATATATATATATATATATAACATTATTATATCTTATTTTTTTCCCTGACCTACCTGCTCTATTAAACGGCCTTGGAAATGGAGTGCATGTTCTGGAGTTCTCGCTGCACTTTGAACACTCTCAAATCAACGACTGGGCGGTTAATTCCCTGGCTGAGACAGTCTATAGGTACTGTACCCCCTTTTACCCCCATTATGCAGAGGGGAGTTGGGGTTTTTACCCCCATTAAGAAGGGTGGAGCTGCTCTGGTCAAAAACAAATCTGTAGTTGGGCCCCTGGGTGGACCAATGGTAAAGGCACTCGCCCGGAGTGGAGGTCGCCCACAACAGTCAGGGTTCGAGCGAGGGAAGCTGGCATGAGCTTGCCGCATACAAGAGTGGCTCTGTGTGTATCGGAGTTACGGTCGACATATTAGCAGCACAGGAAAGAGGTGACAAATTGGTGGCGAGATGATTTAATTGGTGACCCAGTCAAAAAAAAAAAAAAAAAAAGGAAGAAGTCCATTAGGAACACTAATTCAGCAAGTATGCAGATGATGATGGAAATTGGGGGGGGGACCAAGACTGCTTCGTTTTTTTTCAAACTTTTTTCGGACTGCTGCTGTTTTTTTTTAACTTGTGAGAGTGAGAAAAGCAACATGTCATGTCATGTACTCTGGCTGTAAAATACATTCATTTAAAATAAAAAAGGTGTGCGAAAAAAGGGAAGGAAGAAAGGGCCGTGGGCTTGGAGTGTTTGGTGACAGAAATGCATTCCAGTTAAAACAGAGGAAGAACATAAGAACATAAGAACACACGATGACGAGAACGGGCCGTTCAGCCCATCTAGGCTCGTCAAGAGCATCCAGTACTGCATCTAGCCTGGATTTGAATAGCCCAAGTGTTTCTGCCTCAACTACCTGAACTGGGAAGCTGTTCCAGCTATTGGCAACCCTCTCTCAAAGAAGAAAAAATAAACAACAAAAATGTCAAATGTCTGTAAGGCATCGTTTCCCCTTGCGGGTCCTTCAGAGGACATGTTGTTGCAAGACATTCGTGAATACTGGGGCGATCATCGAGGGATTGCTTCTTTTCTCACACACACACACACCCACCCCCACACCCAGCCCCCCTTCCTGAATTCCAGTATTTGAGGGGGCAGCCAGCCGGGATACGGTTTCAAAAATGAGGAGTCAAGACGCAAGTTTGGGGAAAGAGGATCCATGTGTCTCCTGGAAGAGGCGGAATAGCTCACATACCTCTGATTTTAACCGACTCCGCCAACGTTCGAAGGAGAAGCGGGAGCTTTCCGTGCCATTTGTCAGGGCCCTCTCTGCCTACTCACAAATTTGACAACTTTACAGGCAGTGGCGCTCGATTCCTGGATCGCTGTAACATCAACAGGAGATGGTAAGTGCTTAGATGGCCAATAACAGCTTGGTACCACAAAGGGCAGATGAGTTTGCTTCCCTTCCCCTGTGGTGTGGAGCTCGGGGAGTTGGGGAAACAACTGAACTGAAATGTTGTAAATGTTGGAACACAATACATTTCATTTCATTTAATCAACTGAGAAAAACTAAAAACCTAGGCACCTCTTCTAAGAATAGTTCTAAAAAATTGTCTTGTGCAGACCACCAACGTGTTTCAGCGAAGCAAACCTTCGTCAGGGTGTGACCTGGCTGTCAAATCGAGCCTAATTTAGGGGCCCAGGCACCTTCCGTTCAGCACCTTCACCTTCAACCCTAACTTTTTTGACAGATTTTTTTGATTTTTTTACATTACATTCCAATAGGGTGTTTTTTTGTTTTTGTTTAAAAAAAGAAGAAAAATCTAATCTCTTGCTCTCTCTCTCAAATGCTGGGAGCCCCCCACCCACGCCCACCCCCCCAACCACATCCTCTCGTCTGAAATGAACTGTCTGAACTGAGGCCAAAGCCTGCAGGCTCCGGGCCAACTGCAGCTCCGGCTGGTTGAGCACAACTCGAACCTCCAGCCGGAGGCCCCGCCCGAGAGCGTACTGGCCCTTTAAGGACCACGGACCATGGACAGCGGAATGCGGCAGCGCAGACGAGAAGAAACAAGAGCCCTGGCTTCAGCTCGGTAGTGCATGAGCCAGCCAAGTGCCGCCAATTTGCCTGGGTAATGGCTGGGCCCCGCTTCCCCCACCAGCGCTGGATGGCTAACCGACAAACTGGTCCCAGAGGCCATGGTTATAATTCATGGGTTGCGTTCTGTTTTTATGGAATGTAAAGAAACAGTATAGTACATACATTTTGGGAGGGAAACAGAGGTAGACGTGTGTGTGTGTTTGTGGGGAGGGGGGGGCAGGAAGTGAGCGTGTCTGGAAGTGTACGGGCTTCCTCACAGCTCAAACTCAACAAAGGTTTGAGTCATCATAATATATCTCTAATTGCCTTTCTATACATGACAATATAATTGACTCATAAATACGCTCAGCAATTTACAGTTCATGCACATCATTTGCAGCCTGCCGAAAGCCTGAAATGTAAATTGTCTACTATAAGTGGTGTCAAATTCCTGGTTTATGATCTAGCTTCTGCTCTAAAGTGGTTAATTAGCCCAACAATTTACTCACTTAGACATAAGTAACGATTTTTGAAAATAATTAGTTAACACTGAATGGTTGTGCTGAATGATCCAAAATCATTTTAACTGCTGAGCGTATTTGGAAATGTACAGGCATAAAGTATGACAATTAACTAATGAAACGTCAATTGGGCCAGACAAAGGCCTAGGAAACAACTCTGTCATTACTGTACGCGGAAGACATAAATCAGTGTTCCTGGTCCAAGTTCCTTTCAAAACACATGCACTAATTTAAATGATTATTATTATTTATACTTAACTGGTAATCAGTTACGTAAACCATTGTATTATTGGCAAGTCTCTGCTACGGGGGAAAAAGAGAACAGCTCCACTTTGTGTTTATTTGCCTTTTAGGGCCACATGGGAAAGAAAGAACATGCGCATGAGAAGAAACACCGCCTCTCCATTATAATGACTCGGAATGGGAGACGGAAAAGGAGCCAGATTCAGATTTGGGTCCGATAACCTCTTTAAAATAATGTTAAAAAAGGTTTCTCAAGGCTTTTGGAGCTGAAGTGGGCAGGCAACGAGCATTGAGTCTGTTGTAGATTGCCAATAGTCACGCAATGTTTCTTCAGACGTATTTTGAAGTTGGACCGTTTCAAATATGCCGCTTCCAAAAACAAAAGAAAGAAAAGAAAAACAACAAAAAAGAAAGAAGAAAGACAGTACAGGCAGCACGCCAGTTTTGCTTTCACATTATCAACAGACAGGCTCCTCGTCACAGAGATTAATCACATTGTGAAGGCCCAATGCCAACGTCTGGCTGTCACATAGGATGTTGCCTTCTTTGCTTTACACCAGAGGTAAGAAATAATATCTGACACTAAATAGATCTTGACACCAATATGTCACATCGTACAGTTTCCCTGTGAAATTCGCCGGGACAATGTGTACCGGGTTTTGCGTCACAGGCTTTTCTGAGCAGACTGGAGGGCTCGGGAACATCACATTCTCTCGCAGACGACGGGGGAAACAGAGCACATTCTGCTCAGTTCCCCTAGATCTCGGCATGACAGCAAGGGAAAAAGAGCCCCCAGAACCGCCCCTAAAGAACCCAGGTCTGGATCTCATTAGAGTCTGCCCAGGGCTGGAACCGAAGGCAGCATCGCCTTTTTTCTTTTCTTTTTTTTCTCCCCCTCCCCGCATCCGGGGGAAACACAAACGACCTGGAATGGACCCAAAACAACCCCAGTGGGGCCGAGAGGCCAACCTCTCCCCATCGCCTGGAGAGGAGAGACAGTGCTCCTGACCCTTCTGAACGGACCAAACCGAATCACGCCTCCGTAACTAAGGCGACCCGGGGAAGCTTCCCTACAGGACGAGACCCCCAAAAAAAAAAAAAACAGTGTGGGAACTAGCATAGTGAAGGGTAGGACACACAGGGGTGTAACTCATCATTCAGTATGACCTGTGTCAGGCTGCTTTAAACACATCCTCTAACTGCACTCACACGTTTCACAAGGGACCGACATCAAAACGAACGAGTGATATCAGCCCTGATATCAGAACTAACCAGCGATCTCAGATATCATATACACTCAGTGGCCACTTTATTAGGTACACCTTTCTAGTACTGGGTAGGACCCCCCTTTGCCCCCAGAACAGCCTGAATTCTTTGTGGCATGGATTCAACAAGGTGCTGAAAACATTCCTCAGAGATTCTAGTCCATGATGACATGATAGCATCACACAGTAGCTGCAGATTTTGTCGGCTGCACATTCATGTCGTGAATCTCCCGTTCCACCACATCCCAACGGTGCTCTATTGAACTGAGATCTGGTGACTGTGGAGGCCATTGGAGTACACTGAACTCTTAGTCATGGCGTATTATCCTGCTGGAAGTAGCCATTAGAAGATGGCTAGACTGTGGCTATAAAGGGATGCACATGGTCAGCAACAAAACCCAGGTAGGCTGTGGCATTTAAACGATGCTCAATTGGTATTAAGGGACCTAATGTGTGCCAAGAAAACATTCCCCACACCATTACACCACCGCCGCCAGCCTGAACCGTTGACACAAGGCAGGATGAATTCTGACCCTACCATCTGCATGTCACAGCAGAAATTGAGATTTGTCCTGTCAGTTTGAACCAGTCTGTCCATTCTCCTCTGACCTCTCTCATTAACAAGGCGTTTTCGCCCACAGAACTGCCACTCACTGGATGTTTTTTGTTTTTTTCACCATCCTCTGTAAACTCTAGAGACTGTTGTGCGTGAAAATCCGATGAGATCAGCAGTTTCTGAGATACTCACACCACCCCGTCTGGCACCAACAATCATTCCATGGTCAAATTCACATTTCTTCCCATTTTGGTCTAAACAACAACTGAACCTCTTGATCATGTCTACATGCTTTTATGCATTGAGTTGCTGCCACATGATTGGCTGATTCGATAATTGCATTAACAAGGAGGTGTACAGGTGTACCTAATAAAGTGGCCACTGAGTGTATATGTGTGTGTGTGTATGAGAGAGAGTTTATGTGTGTCTATATATATATATATATATACATACATATTAGTGAGTGTGTGATTGTGTTTTCTGTGTATATTTCCCATTTCCCATCCCAGCTGCATCACTTTTCCACTTTTTTCCCCCTCTCTTCTTATTTGGCATAAAAAAAATATTTTAACAACAGAAAAAAAGATTTAAAAAATGTGCTTTCACCAATAGAAACAGACAAAGGCATCAGACTGCAAACTTTGTGATTTATTGCTCAATCCTTCCTTATAAAGCCCGGCTGACTCAAATACAAAGACAAAACTTAAGTGTGACTTAGGCCTTTACAAGAACTCTGCATTCCAGATCAACCAAAAAATAATTAACTGGAATAAAAGTTGGCTTAGTAATAGCAATGGTGCACTGCTACTGTAATTATCAGAAAAATGCAATAATTTTTAAATTAAATTGGCCATTTAACATCTATACCCAGTTGCAGCTTGACAGTATTTTGAAGTGTTTTTTTGGGGGAAAAAGACAGTAAGTATGTGCCGAGAACAAACTCATTGGATCTCTACGGCTGATTTGGAAATTCTTTGTGAGTCCAAGAACAACGGCTCTACCCTGGGTTTCATTTAGACCACAAAATCACCCTAAACAAACGTTTAAAAGAGAGCCCTTTATAATACACTCCTTTTCCTTTGCAGAGGAGGCTGCTTCTCATTAAAATCGTACATTGATTTGCATCCCTTTTCCATAAAGTTTGCCTAATGGTTCCCTACTGGATATCTCTGAACACAGTGAAAGCCATGGTATGTTCCCACAGGAATATCCCACAGGAATTGTAAAGACTACACCACCCTGTTATGCAGAGCTACGCATCAACTAAAATGGTGGCAGCTGTTTCAGAGAGACCAAAGAGGGCTCAAACAAACACTAGTTCCAGCTCATTTCATATATCTAAAAACCCCTTTCCCACTGTAGAGCTGGAACCAGAATGGCTACATACGTATACCCCTGTCCCACTGTAAGGGTAGGGAAAGGGCTATAATGAGCCAGTCTGGTTCCAGCTCTACAGTGGGAAAGGGCTATAATGAGCCGTGAAAAGTACCTGTAGGACAAATTTTAAAAGACCAAACCGCCAAGTGAGGCCCACAGGGGTGTCTAGACAAGGACTGAGGTCAAGAGTTTTGGGTTGACATATGCAAGCTCCTAAGCAAGGAGGCCAACCCAAAGAGACCACGGTAGAGTTACCACACAAAAACACCCTAGTCTTCACTGCTCGTCTACATTTGGAAGGCAAAGTTCAGTTTTTACATAGGTAGTAAACAACGGTTACACAGACACCAACCAATCGCATCACTGAGAGAGGACCATGTGGCCTGCTTTAACGGCACCCCATGTCTGCAGCAGAGAGATTTTGTATTTACTCTGTGGGTACAGCTCTCTATGGAAACCTGGGGCATTTCAGTTTTAGGCTGTGTGCAGGAATTAATTTTGCAGTGACTTCAAGTGAATTGTCCTATTCAGCCTGACAGTTACAAATACTCCCCAACCATGTCTTTAGGCTAACCTTCTCTATAAGCAGATTAGCCGTTTAGAGGCTATTTCCTTGTGGGCTGAAAGCCCTTCCCTGCCCAACGGCCCTTCTCCACAGACAGGTCTCTCAGTGCAAACCAGAGCGCTTTTTTGGGGTTTAAAGAGAAGGGCACAGGGCCCCTGGGTGGAGCAATGGTAAAGGCACTCACCCGGAGTGCAGGTTGCCCACTGCACTCGGGGTTCAAGCCCTGGCTGCGCCAGCCTGGCTCTGGCCAGGAGTCCCTTTCAGGCCGTTGATTGGCTGTCCACCCCGTGTGAGGGGTGAGGGGGGAGGGAAGCCGGCATGAGTTTGCTGCGTACAAGAGTGGCTCTGTGTGTACCAGAGATACGGTTGACGGCTTGACGAGTTACGTCTCAGAGGAGGCAGTTGTCTTTGCCTTTGTCACTACTGGTCCCAGAGCTACGGCAGCGAGCTTGCAGTATGAGGGGGGGTAGTTGACATGAAAAGAGGCTACTAAAAGACTGGCTACTAAATTGGGAGAAAAATTGGGAAAAATCGCAACGGAGATGCTCAGAGTATACTTTGCCTTGCATCTCGAACCAATGCAAGGACATCACAGTTGAACGGACAATTTTCTCACTTTAAAATGGATAATTGGTTCATTTATACCACATAGACACCTATAACCTGTCACAGGTGGGCTGAATTACACTGCAAACAAGAATCTATTTCCTCCAACCAAATTTATTGTAATTGTTCTAAAGGGTGCCATGGCCACTTTTCAACTTTGAAGCCATAAAAGCTTTTTTTAAATTTGTGTTCTTATTGTGTTGTAAATCAAACAGATGAGCGTGTGAAGACCAAAAGCTGTTTCAATTTCCAATTATTTCAGAAGATATTGTACATTATCTACAAAAAACGCACATGGTAAAATCGTAAAGTTCCAGCTTTAAATTTAGCTTTTTTATTAATTTGAGTATTCTATTGACTGCTATGTTTGTGGGAGGCCAGCACAGTTTGGCGAGGGGGGCAGACCTCATTGCACCCTGCCCCACCTCACCTTTTCCCTTTTTCCCTCTGGAGCCGACAGGCTGTTTTTGTGAACAGGCCTACCTGGGCAGAGACAGTGAGGGCCTTGCGGTGGTAGACAGGTGAGACTGGCAGGACGAGGCATGTCAGAGCCTGCTCCCACCTGCGCCACTTCCTGAACACTGAAAAAAACGTTCCCTGCCCTTGAGCACAAGCTCAACTTTTAAAATCCTTGCCTGTATCTGAGCCCATGCAGGCTTGTTATAAACAAAAAAGCAAACATAAAAAAAGTAAACAAACAACAACTCCAATATGTATTATTTTAATTGTATATATTTGTCTTTTTAGTTGCATTGTGTTTATCTCAATGTAAAGTCCTGCATAAAGATACCCACAGAATGAGCCATGGGCTTGGTCTGTGACGTCAGGTGTGAGAACAGGAGTGTACATACCTGGCTTAAAGCACCGAGAGTACAATTTCCTTACATCTGTGAAGAGCAATAGACAGCTCTTTTTGTAAGTCTGTCTACCCACCCAATTGTGAAAATGTTTTGTCCTTTCAATAATTTTTCCGTTGGGAAACAGGGAAACAGCAGCGCGCGCTCTCAAGAGCTTGGGAAGGTGCGGCTTCAATGCTGGGGACAAACAGTCCAGGGTCCGGTACTGCCAGACCTCTAGGTGTTTCTCTAGGATATCCCTAACCTTTCGGAGCACAGTGACACGGCTTCCTGTTTAAAACGGAGAGGAATTCAGGGTCCCGCTTACGTAACGCTCAGTTATTTTGCGCTATTATGTCATTCCCAGCGCTCGCGCCGCCTCCCACCCATGTCTCGGGATAATTCACTGTTTTCAGGGACTGGATAGAGGGACTTGAGTCCATTTGGGGCTCACATAATGTTTTTATGTAGGAAAAACGGATGAGGTTTTTGAGGTTACATAAGTTGTTATCGCAAGAGGGGACATTTTTCAAAACAGGGACTATGGATGTCAAACTAGTATTTTATAAATACACACACACACACACACACATATATATATATATATATATATATATATATAAAAAGTCTTGTGTCTTTTTCTTTGAATACGCATCTTTGAAATAGGAAACTGCAAGGATGCAGGGGGGTCACCATGAAGTAGGTACAAGGCTGATTTAATTTTTCATTAAACGAAGTGGCTTCTCGCCATCTTTCAATTAAAAACAAGCGCAACTAAATCGCTGCAAATTGTGAGGATGTTGACCCTGAAACGAGTTAAGAGGCTCGTGGCACCGAACTAATAAATGGGAAGTAATAAATGGGTAAGGCTCAAGTTGTACAGTAGGTGGTGAACAATGCGCAGCCAGCCTGCAAATCAACAACTGCGTATTTCTTACACATTATCAAATAGCCAAGAGTTTGTCCAGCTATTGTGTGTTTAAACGCCACATTCTTGACATAGCCTACATGAGATTGCATCACAACAAACTATTATCTGAAACCTATGTGTTTAAAGACATATGGCTCCGTTGACATAAATGCTAAATGGTGAAAACTCCACATTATTTCTGCATTCATTCTCGTGTTAAATTGTAAACGTGCGCGTTCCAAGAACTGCAAATTGATGTAGGAGGAAGAGAAAAAAAGGTTTCGGGGCAAAGACCTGCCCACTTCGAGTTGCCTCCTGTAGTTGTATTCTGTACTCAACCTCCTGTCAATTGCAGTCGTGCGCGACCGTTTTCTCAAGTTGACAGAACTTCTGGAGCACTGCGGGAGATATTTGTGTGCACTGTAAGGAGCAACCGAGGTAGGCAAATTACGTTATTATTTACCAATTTATACACGCAAAGGTGCTTTGAGATTTCGTTTCTTTTCTCGCACTTAAAGAAAACAATATGATATGCTAAAATAAGTAAGACATAAAGTTAAATTGTGTTGGGTACGTCAAGTGAAATTATGTGTGCACTATTTCATTCTGTTCCTCCAAATATGCCCCTGTTTACCATTCTAAAGCCTACGTATAGATATTGTTTTCAAATATAGTTAATAACTTTCTTAAAACAGATTCAACACAACATGTGTTTTATTTTATCCTCCGTGAGGCTGCGCGCATGTATTCTAATGTGTGGTGCTTTTACATATACAAATTCAATATTTGCTAACGCAAAGAGTTCCGAACTTCAGCTGTGATTGATTGTAGCCAATGTGTTAATAATAATATACGCCATTTAGCAGACGTTTTTATCCAAAGCGATGTGCGGCTTTACTTATGAGTGAAAACTAGCGAACGAGGTTGATTGGCACCATGATTTCATGTTTTTATGGCTGTCCTGCCCTGGCACACATTAACGTGATTATTTTGTTTTGAAACTAAATCATACAAAGCGCATTTGCATTTGAAACTGTTGTGCCATTCCTCCTGTGAGTTGTTTTATATATGTTTGCTGCTACATTTAAACACCAATAAAGCTGAGTCGTTTTCGGGTTTTTTTAAGAACCCGAATTCAGCTATAGCTGTCTACATTAATAATGCACTTCAGTTCAAAGATGCCAAGAAATGTCACTGCTTCGGCATCACCGATAGGAATGTACCTAATTGTTTTCCGACAGACATCATTAACAAAGATCAAAGTGGCTCTTATCACTCCCCGGCCGGTATCTGTGTATCTCAGTGATAATTAGTTCGCTCTCGTTCACGCTTCATTGTAGATTACATTCATTGTAATGCGTGGGTTGTCATTTTAATCTATTCGGCGATTTCAGGTCCAGAAACTCCATGAGTCCTGTTTTTAGTAATTAGTTCGGTCAAAAGGTTAAAACGCGTGATATTATAAAGTCCATTCTCACCGAATGGCACGTGGCTGCGTTTTTTATTGTTCAGCGACCAAAGCATTTGGATTTACACGAGGTCTTGTAAGCCGCCATGACCCAGGTAAGCGTTCCAAAACGTTAATGAACACAAACCCGGGGCATTCAGTTTATTCAACACCACGCAGTGGGGGGTTATGGAACGTGTATGGCAGACTGTAAACTGAATCGTACAGCGCTGTGAAAGCCGGCAAAATGAGTTTGGAGCCATCGAAGCGTAGCGTGGCATTATGGCCCAAATTGTACCTCAAAGCTTTCTTTTATTAGTACCACAGATATACAGGTTCTGGTCAGAAGGCGGAAACACGTGGGTAAATGAAACAAAGCATATTGAAAGTAGGTGTTTCCACACAGGTGTTGTTCCTGAGTTAATTAAGAACTTAACATCCCAGCATGCTCAGGGTCATATACACAAATTCTGGGCATGCCAGGCTGCCTAAAAGTATGTCTAGCATGGCCGGAAAATGAGACCCCAGTGACTTTAAAAGAGGGGTGATTGTTGGCGCAGCTAAACAGGCGAGTAACTCTAAATGAATTGATTGTAAATGTCAATCTAGGCCGTCAGCTATAATGCATCTCTCCAAGGCACTAATTTGACTTGCATATAATTATACATTTTTATAAGGGAAAGGTTATTATGGGTTGAATAATATGAATATTTTGTGCCCAGAAGATGTTTGCCCAATGGGTTTGGCTCTTTTGTTTATTTGGGTTATTTGAACAGCTATTTTGCCTTTCCTTTTTTAGGCTTCGCCTCGCTCTCGGCATCCTGCAGCGCCCTCCATTGGCCACAGAAAGCAGAGCACAGCTGTGATTTCAGCAGAAGAGACGAGAGCAGCAACTATAGCGGATTCTACTGTTCCCGTTTGATTTAACTTCTTTTGCTCGTGTCTTCCGCCAACTGAACTTCAACCAACGGAACACAACGTGCGTTACAGACGTGAAAACCCATTGTCCAAGCAGAGGGACATGGCTTGCATCAGGACTAGGTGGCGATGAGCCTGACATATAGTTCCGCCTTTCCCGGTAAATAAAGAGCGTTAACAAGTGTTTAGGAGTACGAAAACCCCCCCAAAAAAACAGAAAAACACCATGGAAGCCTCCCATGCCGCGTTTGCAGCACCGGCACCCACAGTGTCTCCCGTGACCCCGGCCGTCGGCTACCTTTTCCTCATGTTCCGCGAGTACCAGGACAACTCGGTGATCGTGGCGCACTACAACTACACCGGCAAGCTGACAGGGAACAAGTACCGGAACGGGCTGAAGCCTGAGGCCATCGTGTTCCTGGTCATCTGCCTGCTCATCGTGCTGGAGAACGCCGTGGTGCTGGTGGCCATCTGGAAGAACAAGAAGTTCCACCTGCCCATGTACTACCTGCTGGGCAACCTGACGCTGTCCGACCTGCTGGCGGGCTTCACCTACATGGTGAACCTCGTGACGTCGGGGGCCAACACGCTGCGGCTGACCCCCGTGCTGTGGTTCCTGCGCGAGGGCGGGGTCTTCATCACGCTGGCCGCCTCCGTCATCAGCCTGCTGGCCATCGCCATCGAGCGGCACGTGACCATGGTGAGGATGAAGCCCTATCAGGGGGCCAAGAGGGGCCGCATGTTCGGGCTGATCGGGGCCAGCTGGGTGGTGGCAGCACTGCTCGGCGTGCTGCCCATAGCCGGCTGGAACTGCATGGGGGGGCTGGAGGGCTGCTCCACCGTGCTGCCGCTTTACGCCAAGAGCTACCTCCTCTTCTGCGTCTCCGTCTTCATCGGCATCCTGCTGGCCATCGTGGTGCTCTACGCCCGCATCTTCCGCATTGTCAAGTCCAACACGCAGCGACTGGGCGGCGGGCGGCGCCATCGTCTCCGCCGCGCCACGCAAGGGCGCGGCCCGCAAGTCGCAGAAGTACCTGGCGCTGCTGAAGACGGTCACCATTGTGCTGGGCGTCTTCATCGCCTGCTGGCTGCCGCTCTTCTTGCTCCTGCTCGCCGACGTCTGCTGCCGGCCCGGCGAGTGCAGCGTGCTCTTCAAGGCCGACTACTTCCTGGGCGTGGCCATCGTCAACTCCCTGCTCAACCCCATCATCTACACGCTCACCAGCAGGGACATGCGCCGCGCTATCATCCGGCTGCTGTGCCGGCGTTGCCTGTTGACTAAGGACGGGCACATGAGGAAGATCGGCGTGCCGTTCCTGGAGTGCAGCATCAGCAAGACGGAGATGGCCTCCCACCGGCTGGAGGGGCTGGAGACCACCGTCTCCACCGGAAACATCTCGCCCTCCCACATCAAGGTGCTCTACTCCAAAGTTCTCAGATCCTGAGGTCCCCCCACGGAGAGGCACGGCAGCCTGGGCTGAACGCTGCCGGCCAGCATCAACCATATCGATACATATCTTTTTTGTTATTGCTGTGAAAACCCACATGGAAGGCCACAAGGAAGAGGAAAGAGAGAGAAAAAAACACAGAAGTGTAATAGTTCTGCCATAACATAAGAACACATAATGACGGGCCTCCGATAGCGTAGCGGTCTAACGCACCCGTATTGGCTGACGCTTTACGAGTGTGAGCTGCCTATCACGGTCGCGGTTCAAAACCCGACTGTACCAGACCGGCCCTGGTGGGGCGCCCTGATCGGGGGCCGGCGTTTGGCTGTCCGTGCCAGGGGGAGGGGGGAGGATGAGCTGGCACGAATTCGCTGAGAATCATTTACGGGTGGGCGAATCCTGTCTTGAAGGAAGCGAAGTTCGCTGCCCTCGGAGAATTAGCTTGCCTCGTAGAGACGAGCCGCGAATTTGTGTGGGGAGGGAAAATCAAAATAAATAGAGGGTATAATTGATTTGTTTTAATAAAATAATAATAATAATTCATTAAAAAAGAATAATGATGAGAACAGGCTGTTCGGCCCATCTAGGCTCGTCATCTCCTAATCTAAAGAGTATCCAGTACTGCATGAAGCCAGGACTTGAATACCCAAAGTGTTTCTGTCTCAACTACCTGACCTGGCAACCTTTAATTTTGTTCCAAAACCTTTAAAAGTTCTAGAATTCCACCTACTGCACAGAAGTAGAATCCCACCTACTACATAAGACCGCCCATCCTATTGATATCATAATTGAGTAAATACTAAATTAATTCTCATCAGGTTTCGAGGAAGCAGTCTTGAGTCTTGCAGTACTGCTGACATGCATTAATCAGGTCAAGTTTGCAACCAGTTGTGCTTCCACTCTCACTCGAGTTGGTCTTCAGACTGTGACATTAACGCTGATGTGTGAATTTTCAGCCCTCTGTTCGCGAATGCAAACATGAAAAAAACAAAGCTCGATTGGAGCAACGTCAGTGTGATTGCGCAAAGCAGTTTCCTTAAACACATCTTGTGCATCACAGCAAACACACGAAGGAAAGACCCACAGTAGCTTAGTCATTCTACCCCCTGCCCCCCAAAAAAATCGACTTGGTGAAATAAATCTGGCAAGATGCCAATTTCTGCTTCCATTTTCTGTTAATGGTCACAGATGATCAGATGCATGCATCCATTTAACACAAAGATGAGTGGATCTGTGCAGCAAACACTCTTAAGCCACAAGGTCCTTGAGACTGTTGAGACTGAAGGGGTCACCGCTTCTGGAATGCAAGGAAGCTCCCACACAAGGAAGCTCCCATTTTATGGAGAAGCCAGTGGCTCGCACGGCCCCACAGGGAATTATCAGTAAAAATGTATGGTACCCAAAAGTGGAAGGAAGCCACGTATCAACTGCGCTGTTAAGCCCTTGACAAACTGTCCGGCAGAAACCAGACTGGGCGTTTTCCAGCTTCTGAACGGGATGGACAACCCAAGGGCCACTGGGCGATCCCCTTCGTCCGGTTACACATTCAGTCTCTCCTGTTTGCTAAAAACCCAAATATAGAGACTCGACGTCCTGCTATTAAGACAATGCCTCCTCCTCGTAAAAAAATGATTTATAGACCATGCACACACCCAGCCAAAGACATATGGGCGTGATTTTTGGCGGCATCTAATTTTGGACCTGTGGCGCTTTCAAGCACCAGACCTAAATCTCCATGCAGCTAGGAGACGTGTGGCCTACCAGCTGAAACCCAGTGTCACGGAGGACTTCACCTGGCTGATTCCCGTCGTACATCGGTGCAGGGTTTTGTTTTTGCTTTGCCCGCATTGCGGTTGCGACGCGGTTGTCGGGGCAACCGGACTCACAAACAAAAAGGGTCGCATTGAATCCGCAATTGAATAATTGAAACCCTTGGTCCGCCCGAGCCCAAAGTACCACTTGAGCGAAGTACTTAACCAAAATCTCTTATCGGAACAGGATACCTCCTGTTAAAAACGCAGGAGTGCATGCTATCTACGACCATCGGCAAAACGCGTCTTAGCATGCGTTAATAATCGTGTGCTGTGTGTTGGACGTGATGGTCAAATGACCAATCAAAGACATTCTCTCCAGCCAGTAGCTATTTGACCGGCCCTCTTGTACTTGGGGACTACCTTGAGTACATACGCTCAACAAGAGCCAGCAAGGCGTGACTCCAGCTCTTATGCAGTCGACGTTTTATTTATGTTCGTTACGGTCTGTAGCCAATGATGCAAATTCTCTGCAACACAGTACAACCTACGTTTATAAAAGGGAACTGTAAATACGTCCCTCCTATAAGCTAGCTTTTTTGTTTTTACTTGAACTATGCTTGTTGAATGCAATTCCCGTTGTGGGGAAAGTCATCAGGTAGGCTATTTGTGTTGATCCTTTGGAATGAAGGTTGGAATCTGTGTCCACAGGAATACATGTAGGTGTATACATGAAAAAAAGTGTTACGTTTTTCTTGTTTTGATATATATATTTTGTACATAGAAAACTAGTTTCTGACTGCTTATGAAAAAATGTATTCTCATCATGAATGTTTCTATAAATATTTCTTAAGTTATGTTCCCTTTTCTTATGTCAGAATGTTTTATATGCACATTGTAAAGAATAAAATGAATTTAGTTTAAAGAGCACGGCTTATCGTCACTGGCTTTTGACACACATTTGCCTGCAGAGCTTCAGTGAAGCATTCGAGATCTTCAAGAGACACTGTATTTTTCAACACTTTTGCTTAACATAGAAGTGAAATCGCATCTTAATTGCCAGTCTGAAAGTCATAGTCTAAACAAGGAACTGAAAGGAATGAAGGTGAAATCACTCTGTTTCACTGCATTGAGTAATTGTTTCTAAACAGCACTTTTCATTGTATTTACCTGTACCTAGAACACAACGGCTTACGGGTTCCTCATACCATATTTTGTCACCATTCTTTGAAGTAGCACAGCTGAAAACCGTGCGTGCGTGCGTGCGTGAGAGAGAGAGCATGCAGAATATAAATGGGTTTCAGAGTTGTGCCGGAAATAACGCCCTATATATGTGTTTGCTAATTACATTACCCTACATTTTCCATATGCAAATGTCAGAGTGTAAGAACATCTTTACAAAACATCCCTGTCATTTCAGAAGATCATTCGTGGTCTATCTCCACCTTTAAACTAAATAAAATAAATAAAAACGACATTACTGATGTATTCCACCTTGTCGCAAAACAATGAGTAGGCCTAATTTGTAGAAAAACATATAGTTCCAGTCCTGCTTGCTGACTGACCGAAAAGGTTAAAAAAAATACTTTTCAGTGCATGTGGATATCTCACTACACATGAAAACAGTACTTATCAAATATAACAGATAATTACTGGAATTAGCTTACTAGCTAATATGGCCGAGTTGTGAGTGGTATTATATGTGTGTATTGAAGACAGTGACATAAATGATGTTGTTTTGGTGGTGGTGGTGTATGCCATCAGAGGAAGAGGCAAAATTAAATGATTGTTTATGCTTTGATATTTTTTAATTAATATTTTCAGGGCAGGAAAATGGTTTGCAACGTTATGGTCGCTTTAGATTGCACAAAATATTTAAATATAAATATAAAAAATAAAAGAAATACACAAGCACGCGACCACGAAGCCGCGTATATGCCCGTGGGCGACACATCTGCACAGCAGCCTCTATGCTGGCCAAGGGGGCTCGCGCTCGGCTTCCGTGAAATGCAGAAAAGCAAAACCGCCAACTCAAATGAGCCAAAAGTCCGTCTCAAATCGACAGCTCCCCATTGCTCTGAGGACGCTCAACCACAACCCACGGTGGTTACATCTACAAAACAGAATCAGAAAATTGCAATGACTCCGGTAAATGAGTCATCACAATAAAAAATAAAAAAGAACGCACGCGCAGTATTTCTCTCATCATGGGCGGAGGAAAATATGTCGAAGCTTTTTCTGAGCTGTTGCTTGCAATATTATACAACATTTTCCTGCTCACTGCGAACTTCACTTCAGGGATAGCAAACGTTGAAAAAAAGGGATATTATTTCGTGAAGTGTATAAAAAGTAAAACCTTACTAAATGAAATCAGTTTACTGCAGTCCACTCAACATCTTAGCTTTAAGTAAGCTTCATTTAGGGTGATATCAGTTAAATTGGGCCACTTTTTGGTTAATCGCTTGGGAAACTAAGAAAAAAGCAATGTATGACATTGAATTGTGTTTTTATGGTTAATAAGGACTGTTTTTAATATTTTTGTGTTGAATTGATGTAATAAAATATAATTGTTCAGGCCCTACAGCTTTTGAAAACATCAGCTGTCACATTCTTTTGGATGAGCAGTGTTCAGGTAAAATGGGCCGGCTGATCAGCTAAAATGAGCCACTCAAACTGTAAAGTGAAACAGAGTCATTTCTCATAAAATAATCGAATCATCTTTAATCTCAACACACTAAAACATTGCATTTAAATAACATTAAATGAACTCATGAAGAATAACATTAAAGCATTAAGAATTCATAAAGAATAACATAAAAATTAATTCATGAAGTACCAATTACTTTAGGAACTCATTTTGGAACATGAATGTGTCTGTGCATGTGTGTGTGTGTGCGTGTGTGTGCCTAACCACCTGAGTACATTTCAACCTGCTGCCATGAGTGCTCAGTTTGTTTACGCGATACTGGGCACATCCGCTTGCGTCACCTGAATATCCAGCACTTTTGTTTTTACGCAAATGACGTTCAGTTGTAGTATCCGAAAACAGTTTGTCGTTCGCTACATAGTACAGTATATAGTAAACACTATATAGGGAATAGGGAACGAGTGAACGAGTGAGCGGTTTCGAACACAGCCATGGTTAGACGAGTTTGGTGTGGAGGAACTCGATTGGCCTGCACAGAGCCCTGACCTCAACCCCATTGAACACCTTTGGGAGGAATTAGAACACCGATTGCGAGCCAGGCCTTCTCGTCCAACATCAGTGCCTGACCTCACAGATGCTCTTTCGGCTGAATGGGCACAAATTCCCACAGACACACTCCAAAATCTTGTGGAAAGCCTTCCCAGAAGAGTGGCAGCTGTCATATCCTATGGTTTTAGAATGGAATGTCCAACAAAGGTGGGGTCCAACCATATCCATATTAATGCCTATAGGTTTTAGCTTAGCTGGTTAACATATATATATACAGGTATGTCCAACAAGCTCATATAGGTGTGATGGTCAGGTGTCCACTTACTTTTGACCATATAGCATATATCGTTAGGTACTGTTAGCAGGCTTTATTTGGCCATGATACCAGGTTGCTAGCTAGCTAGATAGATATTGATAGTTTTGCTTAGCTAACGTTAACATATATATATACAGGTATGGTATGCAGCTTCCAACAACGATGTCTATCTCTGTATTACCGCACTGATCTCTTGCGCAAACTATGATTGTTCTTACCATGTATTAATGCACATCTTGTAATTCACTCTGGATAAGAGCTTCTGCTATATGCTTAAAAATGTTTTTAAAAATGTATATGCACCCTGCTTTTTCTTTGTTTTGTTAGCTGAATATTCTTAATATTATTAAGGTTGTAGTGACATGTTTGCATTTATATGTAATCTAAAGCACAACACAAAACATCTGGATATTTGCAACCTTAAATATATCATTTAGAAGAACGTGAAGACCACAGTCGATCCTTTGTTGTTTGCAGAATCTCTGAGCTTAATGTACTGTCAGTACAATAGACTTTAAAACCTTTGAAAAAAAGGAAGTACGCCTGTCATGAAAGCAGTTTGTGTGCGAGCAACTCACCTTTATAGCATTAAAATAATAGAGTAAATTCACGTGGAACAATGGAACCAGCAGACAACTCTTGAAAATAATGTTAATGTATTAAGGGAAATTAAGGATGGTCTTTTTCTGTCTTTTCACATTTTTTAAAGAATTTTTGTTTCTGCCGTAGTCCTGCAACTGGTAGTGACGATGGCGATCTGACGCCTGTTCCGAGACGGTATTCGCCAAGTGTCGACCATAACCCGGTACTACAGGGCCACTCTTATGCACAGCGAACGTCATGTCGGCTTCCCTCCCCCCTCCCTGGGGCGGACAGCCAATCGCCGCCCCTAGTGGCGCTCCTGGCCAGAGCCGACTCTGGCAAGACGGGGAATTGAACCCCGGTCTCCGTGGCCAGCGTCGAATGTTGTAACCACTGGGCCACACGGGAGGCCACCTTTTCACAAAATAAAATAAAAATCGCTGCTTTTATCTTTCTCCGCTAATCTGGATTTCGTCCTGGATAAGAGCGTCTGCTAAATGCTTGAAATTTTTCATGTAAAAAAATGATGTACTAGTTTGTTGAACTATGAATATGACAGCTCTGCCTCCATTCGCTAACCAGCCAATCATTGCTGTGCAACATCTACGCGACATGTTGTGAGTTAGATTTTTGTGCTAGGTACGCGACATCCTCTGCAACACCCTCTGCGACATCAATGCAACCTCTGTGATATGTTGCAGAGGATGCTGCGTTGCAGTCGCTCGAGCATGTAGAGGCCTTTAATCCTGCTTCGTGAGACAGGCCCCAGCTCTGTAATGGAATTACCAATGCAGCTCTGATGACAATTATATTTTCAAACACTCTGTACTTTATTGTCCTTTAAAGTGTAAAAGTGTACATTTCCATTTTAAGCGACAGAACATCACATTTCCTTGGAGGAAGATTACATGTTCCATTTACATTTACATTTACATTTACATTTTAAGCATTTAGCAGACGCTCTTATCCAGAGCGACTTACAAGATGTGCATTAATACATGGTAGGAACAATCATAGTTAGCGCACGAGATCAGTGCAGGAATACAGCAATAGACATCATTGCAGTTATCAGCATACCACACCTGTAACACCTGTAACACCAGGAAGGAAAAGGTTAGTTTTTTTTTTTTTTTGGTTCCGAACCATAATATGGTAACCATAATAACTACCACCTGATCTAAGGTGGCGTGGAAGCTACTACCACACCATTAAACCCGAGTGAAGTCTGGGTAGGAATACAAACCAATCAGAATGTGAATGCTGCCAATTTGAGAGTGGTGCATTTTCACACACAGTTTCCAAGGGGGAATCTGTCCACTGCAGAACTGAGCAGGACTGGTCGGTCTGTGGTGGGCCAGCACGCATCGGTTAGAAAGTGGGTCAAGTTTTTGGCCTACAGCCATCTTTGCGTGTACAAATGAACATCAGTGCAGAGGCTGGCTGAATAGTTTTTGTCCCTATGTCTTAAGACCTAAATATACTTCACATTAAATACGCGTCCTCATACGTAAAATGGCTGCGCATATCCTGCGGTCGTTGGGTGCGTACCTTGTGCACGTCCTCAAGAATTAACGTTACGCGTACGCGAGGTGCAATACCGAAATAAATCGTGGGGGCAGGCAAGAAAGCTGAGGGTGATGGCAAGCCGCTCTGCTTCACCCACTGGCTCACTGGCCGTTTTTTGATGTGTAATGAGCGGGGCCCGACGAAGCAAGTCATCAAATGTCCTCGCAGACATATGGAAAGGCTGATGATGCTTTTCATTGTAAATTTCTCAACGGTAGAATGAGAGAAACATACTCTCCGTCGTAACGACGGGATACATTTAATGGTCTAATACCATTGTGGAGGGCGTCGGTCTCGGCCACATGGGAGTGGCATGGTTGCCTTTGTTTTTACTTGTTGTGGAGGCCTTTGGAGCAGGGAGACTTTCCGGGGGCAGGTTTGGCACTCTCACAGCGTGAGGGTGAACTGTTGCCCGGAAGGTTGCTCCAAAGGCCATAATTGATTTAATTATTATTTAATTGATGTTAATTGGTAAGTGATTATTCACTTACCTGTTTGTGTGTGAGAATGTAAGTTGGTGCGGTCTGTCAATTGTTAAGTGATTGATAGATGGGTGATTGCCTCACGAGTCCCACCTGAGCCAGGCAGAAAGTAAGCCTATTTAAGAGCAGGTGAGGCAAGTGGGGAATCAATTAGACTTGTGTCTTTGTCTTGATGTGTGTGCGTGCGCGCGCATTATTGTTTGATGTGACTCTGTCGGGCATGGTGTGTCTATAATCCAAGCTTCTGGGAGGTGGAGTCTGTGTGGAGTTTGTTGAGTTCTGTGTGCGTTTGTCAAAAGTGACTGAGTAGGGTACTTCCTGTGTGAGTGGGAAAGAGAGTGAGAGGGCGCCCTGAAAGAGGGGCGCCCTGATTGGAAGAGGGTCAGGCAGTGGGGAGTGTCTCTGGACAACGGCCTGAGAACTCTCACTCGGTGTGATTGGTTGAAGAGAACTCTCACTGTGAGGAGTGGTGAGGGCAGTGGAGAAGTGTCTCTGGACAGTGTCTCTGGCCTGAGAACTCTCACTGAAAGAGTGGAGAGTGTCTCGGGGCTGGTTGCCAGAGAACTCTCACTGTGAGGAGTGGCGAGGGTCTCGGTATGTTTGGGGTAAAAGAGAACTCGGACTGGAAAGTTTGAGTGTCTCTGTGTGCATGGGTTTGGGAAGCACTTGAAAAGTCACTGGATATGTGTGTGCCTGGGGAGGTTCTAGGGGAACTCCGGACGAAGAGGCGCGGTGTAATGTGAAGATATGGAGTGTGTGTCGGGACAGTGCGTAGAGTTCTACCCTGTCCCGTAAGTTTTGATTAGTTTGTTATTTTTGCCCGAAACCTTTGCAGCAAGTAGGGTGAAGATTTTGTGTTTGTGTTTGTTTTATGTTAACCTGCTCCCCCACTGGTGGTGTCGTGCGTGGTTGGAGCAAATACCTGCAGACTTTGCGGACCTCGAGGCCTGGATTTGAATACCCCTGGTATAGATGGCACGTGACAATCCCTGGATGGGAACAGAGCAGTCTGGAGACAGAGTGGAGTTTGCCGGTCTACGGACCGGATTTTAATTGTTTTCTGTCTCTCCCCCCAGACATGGTACCTGCAGGCCTGGATTTTAATACCCCAACCTATACCATCTCCGTTGTTTAGTTTAGTCTATTTGCCATTTAACTTAAAAAAACCAATATATGATTACATCCTGATGTTCATGTTGGCACCGCTGCCGCTGTTTTCTGTCTTCTCAAGATGTACATTAAAACAACCTTGTTGTGCATAATCGTAAGTATTTTGTCAAAGTATGACGGCCAGAGACAACTTAGTTTCGGCCCCACAGTTCTGACCTGCTCCCTCATGGATATAGCTAAACATCCAGACAGTGGCGATTTTAGGATTTTAAAACAGGGGTGCAATGTTCAAAAATCATTTTCTTTTAAATGTTTTTTGACATCGATTTGAAAATGTTAATATTTTCATCCCAGCAGTAGGGAGTGCAAATCCACCCCCTGCACCCGCGGTAAAATCGCCACTGCATCCAGACAAAGTACGCAGTGGAGTATGTGAACAATGCCGTTGGGTGGACATACGCGGATGCATACGGGTGCTTAAGTGAAGTGAATATTTAGGCCTTTACTCGACTAATGTTTCCTCGTTCGTTTATTCCCCATTTTCTGCAGTCTTGTGAGACTCAGAGATTCGCTATTCAATGAGAGTCAAAGATCAACCAAGGCGACATTCTTCATTGGTATTAATTGTAATTTTCATGAGTAGTTCTATGCATTACAGCTAATATGTACGTCTGTAAAAAGAACAGTAATAAGCTTGTGTGCAGAATAATGAGAATCCAATAAAAGCGTAGCAACGATAGTGATTCTGGGTTGTGACGATGAGAAGCATTTATTTGAAATGTAAAACAAAGTGCTGAAATACAATACTTGGGTTATGGGGACACCGACTGGCCAAATGAATAAATACAGGCTCAACTGACTGATCCATTGCATCAAGTGGAATCTTTGCACATGCGTACTACAGTTGCACTTGCTGTTAAAATAAAAGCCCTATTGTTAGACTCAGCATCTGTGCCATTCACTTAGAATATATATATATGGTTCTCTGTGGCTCAGTTGGTAGAGCACAGCGTTGAGCACAACGCTTAGGTTGTGGGTTCAATCCCCACTGGGGCCACATATACTGAAAATGTATGCATTCACTACTGTAAGTCACTTTGGATAAAAGCGTCTGCTAAATGGCATATATTATTATTATTATTATTATTATTATATATATTTAAAAAATTTAATTTTTGGGGTACAGCTTTTTTTAAGATTTTCAGTTTTTCTCCCGATTTGGTAGCCAATTATATCCTCCATTTCTTTTGATTCGCCCTCCCCCACAAACTTGCCGTCCGTCACTACAGGGCAAGGTAATTCCCACGCACTTCTCGGCGAGCTCGTGCTGGCTCATGAGAATGTATGTTGTATTAAATACAAAAAGTTGCATTGAACAATAAGAACCAGGGAAGCCGTACCCCACATCACTGTAATGCAACTTATCAGTACGTAAGAATAGAAACACTGACCGAACAGCCGCTGTAAGCCGAAACACCCAAGGACTGGAAAGTCGGGTTCTTCTTGGGCCCGCTTTGTCTGAACTACATGCAAACAACAATGCGACTACAGGAAGTAAGTGACACCGTGCAGCGCACAATTTATTCGTCTTTTACAAACGCAGAAATACAACAGAAGATACAAAAGACACAGATATCTGACAGACGACATAACCTCCCTCTCCCTCCCCTCCTCCATTCTACCAATCCGTGCTGACGAAACTCCATAGGTAGTCGCTAACGGCGCACTTGGACTGGGAGGAGGTGTCGACGTTGATCGGAGTGGCAAGGTCTTCACCGTAGTGCACTGCAGGAACACAGAGTTTGAGGAAAACTGGCTCACTGTGCTAATTGTAAAATACTGTATGGTGATTTCACCGTAAAATAAATGCATCAAAACAGATTTGAGGGTGGGGGAAAGCGAGTAAAATTATACATGAACGATGATGCTCGCAAATAATAATGGTTATGCTTTTTGTGCTTCTTTGGCAGGTGTTGGCTGTCCTTTAAAAAGGACATTGCACGGCTTTTATCAGCCGAGCGACTTCCTGTCAGCGCAGCTGTTAAGTGGAGTTGACTTGTGAAAACCCTGTGTGGAGGCCAAGACACAGCTTGATGGTCTGTAGACATGATCAAAGATAGTTCATTTTGATAAGACAGTTCATTTGATATAAAAATTGTTAAAAAATAAATATTGAAAGATTAAAAGTTAAGAGTATAAATAATTCGTAAATTCATGGTAATGATTATTTTCATCGTATGCCTTAGCATTAGTAATTGAGTACTGTTGCTTTAAGAAAAGGACCATGTAACTTTGCGCCTTATCCAAATTGTGTGTGCCGACTCTGTCAAGGGAATTATGGAAGCAAACGGTTTTCTTACCGCATTCATATTCGCATTCATATTCGCGTTTTAATTGTTGTAATTCAGTGGATTATTGGTCTTTTTTGCTTTGGAATCTTTAATAAAAGGATCATCTTCATTTTTTACAACGGTTTCTGTAGTGGACTTATGTTCGAATGTGTAGGCTAAGTGAACACGGAATATGGAACGTAGCTAGCTACCAGAGAGCGAGTAAGCCAAGTTGCAATTTCCCCCGATGATTTCAACCTCTACACCCTGCCTATTATACATGTTATTTAATGTATTTCATGTATAACACATATTATAATGATACACATTTAGAATCAAGGTGTAAAATGACCATTCTCCACTTTGTTTTGAAATGTTTTTTTCTTCTTCCTCCTTGTATGGTGAAAAGTGTGATGTCATCATAAAATACATGGTGTCTGACACATGTACAGTACCAGTCAAAAGTTTGGACACACCTTCCATCTGGATTACAGCCAATTAGGCACTCCTTCATTCTTCAGCAAGATAACGACCTGAAACACATCTTGAAGTTGTGCAAGAACTATCTGGTGAAGGAGGAATGTGAACGACAACTCAAACTAAAGACCTGGCCTGCCCAGTGTCCAGACCTCAATCCCATAGAACTTGTATGGGACAAACTGGAAAGGAAGAGTCAAAGCAAAGCAACCCACAAGTGTCTCTGGGAATTGCTGCAGGAGAGCTGGGAAGACATTTCGGGTGATTTCCTGCTGAAAAGTAATAACCAAATGGCCTGTGTTTGTGAGGCTGTTATCACGCCAAAGGGTGGCTATTTTGAGGAATCCAAGATTACATTTTCAATTAGAATTTCTTGAACTTTGTTTTGATGTTCCTTTCTCTTATTGGTACATGTATTTTTGGTCATTTTCATGTATTTACAGAAACTTATACGGTGTAAAACATTGTCAATTATGAGATAAACTTAGTTTCCAGCAGGTGTACTCAAACCTTTGACTGGTACTGTATATGAACAATAAAGTATATTACAAAAAGAACAGGTAACCCAAACCGTTGTGTGTAAGAAGTGTATGCTGAACTCAGACTGCTTTGAGCAAAAATATCCAGCTGCTAATATTGCCAAGGTTATGCAAGGTTAAGGTCCAGATTCAGTCAACACAAGTCCTTTAAGTTAAGACAAGTGTTGATTGAATCCAAGCCCAAGTCTCCCGGAGTAAGGGGATGCCTGCTAAGGAAATGAATATGCTGATCCAGGATCAGTACTTGGCCATAGAAACCATCTACTCTAAAGCCCTTATTGTTCCCTAAAGGCTTTGCTGAAGAGTTTGAGGGTACTCAGGGGAAGCAGCACCTACCTCCTTTTAGAATGCCTGGCTCGCTGTTGTGCTCCCACTTGATTCTGGTGACCTTGTAGTAGAGCTGAGCCAGGTGTCTGCAGAGAGGGGCAGAACACACACAGCATGTTACAGTGATGCGCCTGGGCCTCACGAATTTCAATCACCCTTCGCTTCAAATATCACATTAAAATGCCACCGTTTGAGACTTAATAGGCAGGGTTTTGACTTTATGGTTTTGACTGG
>JAINUG010000539.1:92500-178527 GCA_029706075.1 Aldrovandia affinis | reverse complement strand
GCAGGAGGCAAAGGAGGAGAAGAGTAAGTCGAAACATAATTCCCCAGTAGTTCTTAGACTTTTTCCAAAATGTTATGTTTTCAGTGGTCTAAAAATTAAGTTTTCATGTGTGTTTATTCCTGTGTTTTGCAGCTGATCTTCAAACTGAGGAAGAGCGTGCCATTTGGACGACTGTAACAGTGGATATGGTGTCTGATGAGGAGGACGCCATCTTGGATGGAAAGCCAGTGTGGATTGTCCGGCCTCCAGAGCGTAGCACAGAGTTGTCTGAACTGTGTGGGGTTCTACAGAAAAGACTGGACGCAAACCAAAAATATGTACTGACTCACCATGCAAGAGTTGGTGCAGAAAGAATTGACCATTGATCAACATTGATCCCAGGACAATTACACAAGATTTGAATCACAAAGGATCTGCCCGTTGTACCAGCAGCCATCAAACTACAACAATGAACTCTGAAACCCCCCCCCCCAGACTAAACCATCTCCCCCATGCTCTGGGGACGTGTCACTCTCTACAGCTGTGCCTACCCTAAATTTTTGCACATTTCAATGTTGCCCTGATTGCTGCTATTTTTATTCTTGTATATTAGTATTTTTAGTATTTCAGCACACTGCTGTTTTTTGTATTTGCATACCTTCTCCCCCTTCGTGCCTACTTTTTATTTTTATTTTCCTTTGCATGCTTCACTTGTTTATTGCTATTAGATTATGTATCCCCCCCTCCCCTTTTTACTTTAGAATCTAATTGATTCTTATCACAATTGGTAGTTGTGACATTATCACATCATTTGTGAGTGATTTTTGCTCTGCTCTCTTACACAGCTATGGAGCACGGGGTCTGCCCCATCTGGAGACCCTGCAGTTTTTCTTTGCATGTTTATTGTTATGTGTATATTCATGCTTTTTCTGCTGTTTAGAGTTTTTGTGTAATAAAAGCATCTAATTCATTTTCGTTTGTCAGACTATATAATCTACCTATGAACAGCAATACCACAACAACCAATAATAAGAATAATTATTACTAATTAACATAATTATTAATAATAATAAGGAGGGGGGGATTTTAGAGGCCCATTGGTCCACGCTGGGCCAATAAGGAGTGGTTTTAGAGGAGGGGCAAGGCATTGTGCATCCAATCCAAGATAAGAGTCTTGAATACTTTTGACCAATTGGGTCTAGGTGAGCCAAGCAGCCACAGGGGATTATTCACCATGGCAACTGGCTGAAGGTGTGAAACTGCTGGAGCCAGGTGTTAAAATGCTAAACAACCCGAACGCGTGACATATGCCCGTCACCCAGATATCCCAGAGTATCAGCAAAGATCCAGCCAGTCTACAGGAAATACACCTACGGGAGAACCCACCTTTTCATGCAGTGACACACAGGGGGAAAAAGGTCCACACTCCAATCAGCTTTTAAAAGCATGACACAAGACGTTTATATTAGTTTGATTTCCGGCTCTACTGTGTGACAAGTCATCTCTAAACCACCCAAAAATCAACTTCCACAGTTTTAATGACACGGCGCTTTCCATTGGCGGCAACGAGACAGCCTTCCCTCCCGCTGTCTGAAACTCAGAATCTATCACCGTCTTCCAGTCCCATCTTCTAACTCACCTTTTCACCCCCTGGCCTATGAGTACATTTAATGTATTATTATGAGTATGAAGTTGTAATAACCGCTCGTGAGCACACCTGTTCCTCAGGCTCCTCTGTGATGGTGTCGCACGCTGTCAGAGACTCCTGCAGCACTGTTGCGCGCCGCGGATCGCCAGAGGGAGTTTGCTAACCGTCGTCGACGGGCTGCTCCATCAGATAACTAACAGATCAGTCAAACTAACGCGGTAAACTCTAGCAAACCAAAAATACTAAACACGCCAGATGTAAACAATCAGCGGATCAATTCAGAACACAGGCAAACACTTTCTGGTTCCTTGACAAGCTGGAAGCTCCTTATACCTTCGCTCTGACAGAGGTAAAAAGAGATCACAGACAGGTGGACACAATGACGTGGTAATTGCACGGATTAGTCTTTACAATTCGCTGCAATCAAACTAACGAGGACTCAAAATTAAGAATAACACGGCTAATCAAGATCCGTAATAGCAAAATAAGTACAAAGTAGACTACGCAAAGTTTACGAAACTACAGATAACTAACAGATCAGTCAAACTAACGCGGTAAACTCTAGCAAACCGAAAAATACTAAACACGCCAGATGTAAACAATCAGCGGATCAATTCAGAACACAGGCAAACACTTTCTGGTTCCTTGACAAGCTGGAAGCTCCTTATAGGCCATAAGGTGAACCCGTTTTTCGTTTCATCTCGTTCCCATCAAACCCGACTACACACTTTTTACTTCATAAAAAAGATCTATTGGTGTTGAGCGAGAAAAAAAAAGTTCTACTCGTGGAATCCTGCAGTTATTTTATAATCAGTGTTTTAATTCGGCACTAGTACATCCCGGGCGTAATCAATTGTTTGTTTACAAGTGGTGAAGCGGCCGTCACGTGATCGCGCTAGACCAATAAGGTGGCCGCTTTTCGGAACTAGCTTCCAAGATGTCAGCATCCATGTCGTTTACGAGCAGTAGCGAAGATGAAGATAATAGTTTTAAAAGTCCTCCAAAAGTCTGTAATAGAGTTAATAACCAGTGCTATATGCATTTTTGGGCCATAAAGAACGAAGAGGCACGGGATTTTACACGTACACGATGGGATAAATACAGAAACACCATCACACGATGGCTTGGCTTGAAGGGTGAGAGTCAGTCAATGGCAGAAACGTACAAACACTGCATAGATATAGAGTTTGAGAATGTTCCCGAAGACGCTGGGTTTCACTCCACTTGCTACAGGCGTTTTATAGATAAAAGGCGATTGGAATTGGCCGAGAAACGGGTCGCACGTGAGCGTTATGAAGCTCAAGATGCGGACGGAGGCGAGGCTGTGCCGTCGTGTACTACCGCCACCTCAAGGGAAGCTCCAAGGAAGAAACTTCGGTCCAGGACGGGCATGCCAGTACCCTGTGCTGGTCCTGTGCTTCCTGCCTTGTGCATTATTTGCAAGAAACCGGACAAGTACATCACTGTACATCACAAACGCCAGAAGGAACATCTGTCACAGGCAGAGACGTTGTCAGCAGGTAGGTAAACACAAATTGGCCTACACACACACTGGTAGAATTTTAGAGTAGTATTGATTTCTCTATGAAAAATTGAAAGGTTAAATGTGAGATAAATATTTATGTAGACAGGCAGGCCCTCACCATCCTCACACACACACTCATTGACTTATCCTTTTGTTATTTCAAGGCCAGTTGCAGAAAGCTGCCGAGATGAAACAAGACACTAGCATTCTTCTGCATATTCAAGACAAAGACTGCGTGTCTCTGGAGGTGCGATACCACAAGTCCTGTTACAAACAGTACATCGAGTTCTTGAGAAAGTCTACTGCAACCCCAGAGGAAAAACAGTGAGTTATTATATTGCATTTTCAATTCATAATTGCATAACAATAACATTACACAAGTAAACATTGACTATCTACATAGTCTCTGTATATTGTCTGTTTGTCTATAGACACAATCATCACTGCACAACTCCTGGCACAGTAACTCAATGTATTTCAACCACTTGCAATCAGATGTATTTTTGTTCTGATTCATGTGTTTTCTTTTCAGAAATGAGCCAACCTTTGATGCCAGCTACAAGATATTCTGTGAGACGATCATCCGCCAAATAATAATTGTAAACCAAGAGGTGCTGAAAATGACCCAGCTAAGAAGGATCTTTTCAAATCTGGTGAAAAAACATGAAGGTCTTGATGCTTCAAACTACAGGTAATTGCAATACCATTAGTTTCTTAGGCAGCTTAAGCTAAATTGGTTTTCAATGTGAATATATATTTATTTATATCCTTCTGATCATCTTTCACTGTATTTGTATGTTGCAGGCAGGATAAATTGAAGAGGAGGTTGACCAGTGATTTCCCCAGCTGGTGTTTCACGTCCCCACCAAGCGTAACATCTGTGAGCTGGTTTTTGTTGAGACACTGTTGGCAGATAAGCTGATAGACAGGCTACCTCATCCATCAGGCACAGAAACAACAGAGTCTACGGAGGTAAGCCAAACTGACAGTGAGAGTGAAAACCCCCGAAGTACAACAGCTGGTCAGAAAACCCCAGAGGACATAAGGACACTTTATAGTGCGGCATTGTTATTAAAGAGGCTTGTATCTGACTCTCCCAGTATGACGTGCCCGTGGCCGCCCACGTCAGATGATTTAAATGTGACCGAAGCAAAATCTGTTGTGCCACTCGAACTGTACAATATGGTTTCCTGGATTATAGGTGCAACTGATGAACCAACACCAGACCATTATGTTGATATTGCAGATGATTTGAACCTGAAAGTATTATCTATTTGTCAAGACATTGTGTACCTTGCATCTATGGGCCGGAGGCAGACTCCTAAATCATTGTGTCTTGGTCTAACAGTTCGCCATTTAACAGGTTCATCACAAATTGTGTCACTTCTAAATAGACTGGGACATTGTGCATCATGGGACACAGTTGTGAGTCTAGACACTAGCCTTGCCCAACTTCAACTAGTAGAGGGCAGAGACAAAATACCAAAGGGATTCTCAAAGAAAGCTCCTACAACACTTGTGTGGGACAACATTGACTTTGGGGAGGAGACACTGTCAGGTCGTGGAACTACTCACCATACAAATGGGATTATGCTGCAAAATTCTGTCGTTGAGCCTGTGTCAGTAACAAACAGACAGCCACTACAGAAGGGAGTTTCCTCATTTAAAGCACCCCCTAGCATCCCTGTAGAACAGTACCATCAGTCTAAAAGACAAGGGCCACAGAACTTGCTTCATCATGAAAGTATTCCATTGCAGGCAGAAAAATACAGACTGAACACTCAGTCTGCTGCACAAACTGAACTGGCATATGTTTTTATGAAGTCCATAGATGCTGAAAGATGCACAGTCCCAAGCTGGACAGGCTTCCATACATTGCTTGAAGGTGAAAGCACTCTGCAAAAGTCAGCACTGTATTATCTTCCAGTCATTGAGGCTTCACCGACAGAGATGTCAACTGTCAACACAATCCTGAAGCGAAGTGTCCAAATTGCTGATCAGCTAGAACTGGACCATATAGTGTTAGTTTTTGACCAAGCTATATATGCCAAAGCTCAGCAAATCCGCTGGAAGAACGATGACTTTACACAGCGTTTAGTGATTAGACTAGGTGAATTTCACACATGCATGTCCTACCTGGGTATTCTAGGAAAAAGGTTTGGAAATGCAGGACTGCAAGACATACTCATTGAGTCCGAAGTTGTTGCCCCAGGATCCATCAACGGGGTGATCAGTCATCACTACAACCGCAGCATGAGGGCACACAAACTTCTGTATGAGAGTCTGCAGCGCATCAGATTTATCACCTTCTTAGACTCCTTGCCACCACAGGAGAGAGATGAGTATATAGATGTCATCAATGAGATCAAATGTGCATTCCCAGATAGAACAATGGATGTTTTGTGTGCAAATGAGAAGTTTGACAAAATGTGTTCAAAGTATGCAGACTTTGTGCAAAGGAAAAGTGCAGAAAACCCAACGTTTGCCTTCTGGAGTTCATACATCGACATGGTGCAGATACTCCTTCTGTTCGTGAGAGCAACACGAGAATCAGACTGGCAGCTTCACCTGTCAACAGTGCGCTTGATGATGAAATGGTTTTTTGCTTACGATCATGTCAATTATGCTAGGTATTTACCTTCATACTGGCTGGAAATGGTCAATTTGCCCATCACACATCCTTCTTGCCACAATGAGCTCAGTGTTAAAGGCCAGTGGACTGTCCAACGTCAAAGTGTCCATGGATTCGCCTCGATTGCTTGTGACCAGGCTATTGAGCAAACATGCAACAGAGATTCCAAGACAAAGGGTGGTTGGACAGGGATAACGCAGAATCGAGCTGCAGTGTATCGCTGGATATTGTCGCAACATGAAAGGGCTGCCATAGCAAGACAATGTGAGTCAATGGCAGGGAAATCTCCTGAAATACGGAAACGAAAAGACCTTGACAGCACACGAATTAATGCTGATGAAAAGGCTGTGACCAGAATCATTTCCACCCTTGATTCCATGCTGAACCCTTTTGATACATACCAAGATGGCATTGTGTGTCTTAGCTCTGGGAAAGTTGCAGCTGAAGAAATCAAGGAGGATTTGCTCGCAGCTCCAGAAAAGGGGGAAAATGCTGTCAAAGAGTTTATGGACCAAAGATTGTTATCACAATCAGTCGACATATTCACTCCCATAAAGGCACAAAAACTGAAGACCTTCAGTGACCAGGCAAAGACAAAGAAGAAATCTGTAGCAGGCAAGGAAGTGATTCTGCGTGCTGACAAGAAGCTATTCTCCAGACTACTCATCCTAGGTCAGAGTAGAAAGATCGAGATTTCATTGTCCATATTTAATTCTTGCAAAGAGCTATTGCTTGTTGAATAGCTGTGATCTTTAAATAGTCAATTGAATCATTGCAGCTTCAAATTCTCCATGTGGTTAAATCATGTGATTAAATGTGGCAGTTAAATGAAACTCCTTTTCCTTATGACCATTAACAACACATCAACATAATGGCCGATTATTGTGTAAGAATTGCAGTTGAATGGGGAGGAGCCTCTAGCACCATTCATTAAATGCAATGATTCTTAGTGTTAAAAACAGGATGAATCTATTAACCTCCATTCAGTTAGTTTGGGTGGCTTGAAATAGGAGCACCATGAGATAAGCACTGTCTGAGGGCAACATTTTCTTTGTCAGCAGAGTAATTAATTCAACTTTTTTTAATCTTGATTTTTCAGTGGTAAACCTCCACATTGAGGTTACTTCAAATGGAGCATTCATTTGTCATGTTTAACAGTAAGTGCTTCCTTTTGGGGTAGCTTCAACTGTGCCATAACTTATCTGTCTCATGTTCCTGAATGTTGCATTTTTTCTGCTGCAACTTTCCAGTACTCTAAATGGTGATATGGTATGTAGAAGAGGAATATTTAAAAATGATGTTTTTAAATATCTATATTTGTGATGTTGCAGTTGGTTACCTGAACAAAAGCACTGACTTTTGTTGGGGTAGTTTTCAGCAACCTGTGCTGCTGCATTGACTAGTTCAACTGTTTAGCAGGTCTATTGCAAAACATTAGTTGAAACACAGGGTAACTGCCAGTGGACAACTATGACTCTGCTGGGTGGGGTAGGAATTTTGTTTCAAGTTTCAAATCTTCCTAGCCTTGAAAGCAGCTTTAATTGTACTTCAACTTTACTATTACTCTGATTTTTTTTATAGAAAGTGCTATCAAGTTGGGGCATAATTTGGCTGGGAAAAACTTCAGGGAAACATTTACAAACAACAGAGTTTGAAGATAAATGATTTAAATGAAGACATTCTCATTCTTGTTTTGAAAGACACAGTTGGGTGTAATGTGGGTCGAGGATGGAAGAGCCACTCGCAGATGTCACGAATATCTAAAAGCTAACTACAAGTAGTCAGCCACTAAGTCTGCGAACAGATAAGGAAGCAGGGGGAAAAATGGATGGACAAAGAAAAAGAAACTCCGGGCATAAAGTCCACGGAAAATAATAACAACCCAAAGGTTGTGGACTCTTCAACGAAGAGGTAAGAAACTAAAATGATTTTAGTTGAACTCAGCTTTTGATGTCCATAAAAACCGTGAGGGAGCAGATTTTTTAGTAAGAGCCGAAATAGGAGCAACCACGGAGCTAAAATTGCGAATGAAACGCCGGTAAAAATTAGCGAACCCCAAGAATCGTTGGACCTGCTTCACCGATTCAGGGGTGGACCAATCCCTGACCGCTGACACCTTCCTGGGATCCATTTGGATACTCCCCTCCGCCACAATAAAACCCAGAAATGAAACTGAACTGGAGTGGAAAACGCATTTCTCGGCTTTGACGAACAGCCGCGCCTCTAAGAGACACTCTAACACTCGTCTAACGTGTTCTTTGTGTTCAGAGAGATTTTTAGAAAAATTAGAATGTCGTCTAAATAGACGAAAACAAATCTCTAACATTTCTCTGAGCACGTCGTTCACAAAAGCCTGAAACACTGAGGGGGCGCTAGTGAGTCCAAAAGGCATGACCAGGTACTCATAGTGGCCGCTGTGAGTGTTAAAAGCGGTCTTCCACTCATCCCCTCACGAATCCGCACCAAGTTGTAAGCATTGCGCAAGTCAAGCTTGGAAAACACAGATGCTCCTTGGAGACGTTCAAAAGCGGAATTCATGAGGGGAAGCGGGTACCGGTTCTTGACGGTGATATTATTAAGACCTCGATAATCAATACATGGCCTTAATCCCCATCTTTCTTCCCTACAAAGAAAAAACCCGCACCTGCAGGTGACGTAGATGGTCTAATAAAGCCATTTTTTAAAGATTCCTTGATGTACTCTCTCATGGCAGTGCTCTCAGGAACCGAGAGAGAATACAGAGAACCGCGGGGAGGAATAGTACCCGGCTGTAGTTCGATAGCGCAATCATATGTTCTATGCGGAGGTAAAGTGGTGGCCCTTTGTTTACTAAAAACCTCACTGAGATTAGCATAAACATTAGGCACGCCACTAGGTAAAGGAAATACCTCCGCACTAAGGAGTTCCAAACTGTCTGATTGCGAACTAAAACTGGAGCAGTCATCAACCGGTTTTCTCCAGTCGGTCAGCGAATGCCAGTCTAAACTCCCCTCTCTCTCCTCTGACATAAAGGAGGGCGTGTCTCCGTCCACCGAATCCCTCTCGGTCTCATCCTCAGCTATTTGGAAGGGCGTGTCTCCGTCCACCGAATCCCTCTCTGTCTCATCCTCAGCTATTTGGGAGGGTGTGTCCTGATCCACGGAGCATGTGTCAGATTCGTCCGCGACCGAACTAACCTCGCTCTCAATAGTCTGATAACAAGGGGAAAAGACCTGTTGACAATGATGAGCACACTGGGAACCCCACTGAATTATGACCTCATTCTGATCACCCCAGTTAATGTGTGGCTTATGTTTGCTAAGCCAAGAATGACCTAATACCAGGGGATAGGTCGGCGAGTCAACTAAAAAGAATGTAATGTGTTCTGTGTGATCTTTAAAGAGCACACGCATACACACATTTTCAGTCCTGTCGTGAATACTACCAGAACCCAGCGGTCGACCATCGAGTGCCGTAATAAAGCGGGGCTGAGAAAGAGCGCGCACAGGTATCTGTGCGTCCAGAGCCCACTTGGCATCCATAAAACAGTCTACCGCCCCTGAATCTAAAAAGGCGTCAATTTTAACAGATTGTTCGTGCCAACTTAATTCAATGGGTAAAAAGGTTCGAAAGGATGTAGTCAAATGTCTCGCCAGTGCCTTTCGATCCACTAGTGAGACTGACCTTTTCCCTTAAGTTTAGGACAGTTAATCGTATTGTGACCCTTCTGCCTGCAGTAGCGACAGTATTCTGGGCGAGAGTCAACCCTTTTTGTATTCTTAATGGATGAACTACCCACTTGCATGGGTTCCTCCCCTCCTTCCCTAGAACCTGACGCTTCAGGGACTCCCGTAGACCGGGGAAACCAAACGCGCCCAGGCGTAGTTTTATTCCGGTTGTCCCGTCTCTCTCTCACGCTCTCTGATACGATTGTCAATGCGTATGGCGGTAGAAACCAAGGTTTCAAATGAATCAGGGGAATCAAGAGCCGACAATGCGTCTTTAACTGACTCAGATAGGGCGTTCGTGAATAGCGTACTGAGCGGACCCTCCGACCAGCCAGTTTCACCAGCCAGCGATCTAAATTGGATAGAAAACTCCGCTACGCTAAGCGACCCCTGACGAATCCGAACCAGTCTTATAGCTGCCTCTTTACCAGAGATTTCATGATCAAACACCAGCTCCATCTCCTTCATAAATTTATCGGAGTCGTCTAAAATTGGTGCCTGCGATCGTATAAGCGGAACCGCCCATTTGAGAGCAGCCCCAGTCAGAAGAGATAAAATAAGTGACACTCGTGCATTATTAGACTGATAACAAGAGGGTTGAGCCCTATAAATAATCAGGCATTGTGAAATAAACCCTCGACATTTGCCCGACTCTCCGTCATAACGTGGAGGAAGTTGAATTTTAGGTTCACGAGGAGGAGGAAGTGCTTGTGCAACATTCTGAAGTAACTGAGCCCCGGAAACCTGTACCGGGGTTTGTGTGCTACTTAGTTGCGAAAAATTATTTACTAAATCCCGCATGGAACTTTCCATCGCAAGCAATCTCGCATACATCTCCCTTTGTTGCTCACTGGCCTCTGTTAATTGGAAGTGCAGTTGCCGGATGGCCTCCGCTTGACCAGCTAGCAATGTTTGTTGCGTAGCCACAGTTAGCTCGATATTCGTAGTTTTTGCTGGCTCTGTCATAGTTGGCTTCTGCGTACTGTAATGTGGGTCGAGGATGGAAGAGCCACTCGCAGATGTCACGAATATCTAAAAGCTAACTACAAGTAGTCAGCCACTAAGTCTGCGAACAGATAAGGAAGCAGGGGAAAAATGGATGGACAAAGAAAAGAAACTCCGGGCATAAAGTCCACGGAAAATAATAACAACCCAAAGGTTGTGGACTCTTCAACGAAGAGGTAAGAAACTAAAATGATTTTAGAGACTTTAGCTCTGGGAGTTTTTTAACCCAAAAACAAAAGAATGAATCTCGAAAAGGAAATGCCACCGGAGTGACGAGCAATAACCAAAGCTAGAAAGGAAATAATCCTCCTAGAACGGTAACCACAGAGTGGCAACGCTAAACCTTTTAAAAGAGATCCTAAATAGTACCTTCTCTCTTTAACTGAGAGACCACCAAGTGGAAAACTAATACCTTCGTTCTTGTACCGGCTAGAGCGTAACAATGTTTTACACAGAAGCGTTTGTGATACGAAAACGCAGCCTTTAAATAGTAGGCGGAATAAACACTGATAATCCACAGCTGGCCATGACCGGGAAAATCCCTGACAAAAGACCATATAAGGGAAATGACAATGACAATGATTCCTCATACAAAGCAAAGGGAACCGACCATAACATGGTCAAGCGCCCCCCAGCGGCTGAACAAGGTAAAACCATGACATTGGGACCCTATCAAAAGCATGAACTTGTCTCTATTTTTCAGTAAGTGCTTTTTGTTGGGGTACTTTTCAGTGGACAATGCACCTACAATTGATACGAAGAGCAACGTTAGGCGTACATTCTTCCATTTTTGTTTTAGAATTGTTAAACCTCCACATTGAGGTTACTTCAAATGGAGCATTCATTTGTCATGTTTAACAGTAAGTGCTTCCTTTTGGGGTAGCTTCAACTGTGCCATAACTTATCTGTCTCATGTTCCTGAATGTTGCATTTTTTCTGCAACTTTCCAGTACTCTAAATGGTGATATGGTATGTAGAAGAGGAATATTTAAAAATGATGTTTTTAAATATCTATATTTGTGATGTTGCAGTTGGTTACCTGAACAAAAGCACTGACTTTTGTTGGGGTAGTTTTCAGCAACCTGTGCTGCTGCATTGACTAGTTCAACTGTTTAGCAGGTCTATTGCAAAACATTAGTTGAAACACAGGGTAACTGCCAGTGGACAACTATGACTCTGCTGGGTGGGGTAGGAATTTTGTTTCAAGTTTCAAATCTTCCTAGCCTTGAAAGCAGCTTTAATTGTACTTCAACTTTAGTATTACTCTGATTTTTTTTTTAGAAAGTGCTATCAAGTTGGGGCATAATTTGGCTGGGAAAAACTTCAGGAAACATTTACAAACAACAGAGTTTGAAGATAAATGATTTAAATGAAGACATTCTCATTCTTGTTTTGAAAGACACAGTTGGGACCCTATCAAAAGCATGAACTTGTCTCTATTTTTCAGTAAGTGCTTTTTGTTGGGGTACTTTTCAGTGGACAATGCACCTACAATTGATACGAAGAGCAACGTTAGGCGTACATTCTTCCATTTTTGTTTTAGAATTGTTAAACCTCCACATTGAGGTTACTTCAAATGGAGCATTCATTTGTCATGTTTAACAGTAAGTGCTTCCTTTTGGGGTAGCTTCAATTGTACCATACAGCACTTTACAGCACACTAGATGGTGCTGTTGTATGTATAAGGGAAATATTTACACTGGGGATTTCATTGTCCATATTTAATTCTTGCAAAGAGCTATTGCTTGTTGAATAGCTGTGATCTTTAAATAGTCAATTGAATCATTGCAGCTTCAAATTCTCCTTGTGGTAAAATCATGTGATTAAATGTGGCAGTTAAATAAAACTCCTTTTCCTTATGACCATTAACAACACATCAACATAATGGCCGATTATTGTGTAAGAATTGCAGTTGAAGGGGGAGGAGCCTCAAGCACCATTCATTAAATGCAATGATTCTTAGTGTTAAAATCTATTAACCTCCATTCAGTTAGTTTGGGTGGCTTGAAATAGGAGCACCATGAGATAAGCACTGTCTGAGGGCAACATTTTCTTTGTCAGCAGAGTAATTAATTTAACTTTTTTTAATCTTGATTTTTTATTGGTAAACCTCCACATTGAGGTTACTTCAAACAGAGCATTCATTTGTCATGTTTAACAGTAAGTGCTTCCTTTTGGGGTAGCTTAAATTGTGCCATAACTTATCTGTCTCATGTTCCTGAATGTTGCATTTTTTCTGCAACTTTCCAGTACTCTAAATGGTGATATGGTATGTAGAAGAGGAATATTTAAAAATGATGTTTTTAAATATCTATATTTGTGATGTTGCAGTTGGTTACCTGAACAAAAGCACTGACTTTTGTTGGGGTAGTTTTCAGCAACCTGTGCTGCTGCATTGACTAGTTCAACTGTTTAGCAGGTCTATTGCAAAACATTAGTTGAAACACAGGGTAACTGCCAGTGGACAACTATGACTCTGCTGGGTGGGGTAGGAATTTTGTTTCAAGTTTCAAATCTTCCTAGCCTTGAAAGCAGCTTTAATTGTACATCAACTTTACTATTACTCTGAGGTCATACCACATTGAACCTCCGTTTTTCTCTGGAGCGATTTGGGAAAGATGATCAGGACAAACAATACAATTAACATTAAGTACATTTAGACAGCATATGCTGCGGACATTGTGTTTGCCCCTGTCCCTGTAACAGCCATATAGGCCTCGAAGGGCTTAATCTCTAGAACCCACATCATAGAAACCATTCCATGGCGAGTCTGGTACCCCGAGATTCAGGACTTCAAGCATTCGCTGTCTATTTACAGTACAGCTACTGGATGCATTCTAAGTCTAATCGTAGTTCAGTGGCATCATAACTTGCCAGCATATGGTACAGCTACTAAGATCATTCTAAGTTCTATAGAGTAGTGTTATCGGAACTTGGAGCATTCGCTGTCTGTTAACAGTACTGGAGCTACTGGAGACATTCCAAGCCCACTACTCTAGAAACAACGCAAGACTGACTACTCAGCGCAGCGGGACAGATGCCGTACCACACGCCAGTTGCGGCATGTGAACAGTCTTTGCGGCCTTGCTCCTGGCTTGTTACACCTTCCCTTTCTAGCGCTAAAGGGGAAGAAGTTTGAAACAATGATTTGCACAAAACAGACATTACACAATACATACCAGAGAACATACAAGACAAGGCAGTATAACACATTCCCTAAACATGCAAAACTAGAGCGCAGATCGCCCGGAGCCTTCGTTAAGCGAATGAACTCCCCAAGCTGGATTTGAATATTCCTTTTATACACCTCTGACCAACCTTAAACAGTACCCCATCTTCTGCTATCTAGAACATAAGAACATAATAATACATATGTATTGTATACTATACATACAGTCCCAAAACCAGGCCAACCATCTGTCAGATGCAGTGATGGACAGGGTCAGGTGATCAGTCAACTTCTACCATCTATAGTCTCAAACCCTTTGATGGTTGCGAATTCCCGACCCACCCCCTTCTCCAATGATGAGTTAACCAGATAACAGAATCATACAGCCAGCTCTTTCCAACCCTACATGTGTAAATGTCTCCCACCCCAACGAGTCCCCAAACCTACTCCCACTCCATTCCAGGTACATATGCCTCTGTTGGTATGATATTACTCTCACCCCCCCCCCCATTTAATACGTTTTTCTGTTCTAGAATTGCACCTGACTGGGTCTTAAGACGCGACAGCATGAAAGAAGTTGTGGATCCTCTTCGAGCAATTCAGATGGTTGCAGAAGCTTTTACCATTGTGCCTTGAAATGTACAAAGAACCAGTCATGGTTTCAGTTAGACCAAGGATGCTTATGATGAACTGATGTCAGATTGTTTTATTGCTGTTTTTTAATTTGTGTGTTTAAAATAAAGAAATAAACCGCTACACTGCCTGCACATAGTAAGAATATTTTAAGCTTAATAAATGTATTTGATATTAGAACAGGCAGGGGTATGCTGTAATTTGACCACAGAATTAAAGCAAGTCTCAAGTCCACTCAGATTTCAGATATCGATCTGGGAATTCTTTGTTTTCTTGTGGACTGCATTCAGCACTGTAAGATATTGAACTGTAGGCAGACGGGTAAATATCACAATTACAAAGGATCTGTGCCGCCAAATGGAGACAGTCATTGACATATGAATAGGTGATTGAGAGGAAGAGACAGAGGAACTCCTGAAACCAAGAATGACCAGTAGAATACATAGATAGGTGATCAACCGGCTACTCAGGTCAACCATTTAGACTTGATTAACAATACAATAGACTGGTTCCTGGCTAGGCCCTGGGAACTGAATAAATCACACCCCTCTAGTAATGAGCAGACTGATTGATTTAGGGATGCCAGACACTGGTTTCCCTAAATCAATCACATTATCTCCAAATACACATTTCTGTTTCCCGCCTCAGAAGAACAAAGCCCAAAAAGAGTATTTAGAGTCATTCATTTGGGAGAAGGACATTCAGACGAACTCCGCTGAGTCCAGAGTGCTTGCTGGTATTCTTGTATTACCTGTCATTTACTTTGTTACTGTCGCTACCGGAATAAAACCTTTTCATCAAGATCAGAGTGCTGCCGTATTTCTTACAATTGGCGAGCCACCCAAGGAGGGAATTTCCGAAGAAAACTGGATAAAGGTAAGAAATTGGTTTCTTTCTTTATAGCGTTGGTTTTAAAATAGGAAGTATCCCCTCTTTTAAAGAATCTTAAGTATTAAAAGGACACTCTGTTTGGGAACTTTATTTGGTAACTGGCAGGAGGAGTTGTAATTCCGAAGTACTGGAATTTGTGGATCCTAAAGCAGCTGGATCTTAGGAATACTGTGCTTGACGTACTGAGGTAGTGTTCTGTAGTTCTGCGTAGAGGCAGGGTAATGATAAAGAGAACGGCCCTAAAGTAATTGGACCGTAGGAATTTGCTGGGCTCGAAGCACTGGGACAGTGATTTCAAGTTTGTCATTTATAGGCCGAAAGTAACCGGTCTGTAGAATGAACTGGATCCGAAGTACTGGGACGTTGATTCTAAAATTGATGCGTAATTCCAAGTAATTGGAATAGTTTGAGTTGGCTGTGTCCGAAGCACTGGAACAGCAACTACGGTTTATTGTGTCATAATTCCTAAAGTAACTGGAATACTGGAGTTGGCTGTGTCCGAAGCATTGGAACAGCAACTACGGTTTATTGTGTGGTAATTCCTAAAGTAACTGGAATACTAGAGTTTGCTGGGTCCGAAGTACTGGACCGCAACTCGGTACAGTAATTTGTTATCCTAAAGTAACTGGATAAAGTTGTGCCATATCATCATATCCTAAAGTAACTGGGTAGTGGGTGTCAAAATATCTTTTGATTAGGCAGTATCATACTATACTATAGTAGAGTATATAGGAGCTGTTGTCACAGTTATGGAAGCTTTAATTGTTCGGTACATTGCAAAGCATGCACGACGCGACGTGATGGAGGGAATAGAAAATCAATTTAAGCCATACGGGTGGGCATCATCCCAGTTTGATAATCATCCGAAAATGCCGAAAAATAAGAAAGGAAAGGTTGCTGTAGCATTACAAGCAGTGTTGGCTGCATACAAAATGAGCAAGGAAAGGCTGTGTGCATTAGAAACTGAAAACCGGGAGCTTCAGGACCAGATTGCTGAAAATACTATTTCAATTAAAGGTTACCAGGCAACGGTTGTGCTTAACACAGAATTCCAAATAGAATTCAGGAAGGAGGCAACCAACTTAAAAGTTAAAAATCTGAAGTTGGAGTCAACCCTAGAGAAAACTGAGCAGGAATTAGAGCGAGCACGGAGTGCTTATGACTACTTGATTAGTAAATGCACAAATCGGACTCCAAAGAATCAGGCCAGTGACTTAAACCTAGTAGAAAAGTACAAGAAAGCCATTAACATGCTGCATGGACACATTTCGGCTATTGGGATACCACTTCCTGAAGGGGCAGAGGAAGATTTGCACGAGTGGGGATTGCAGTAGTGATAATGACTCACACATAACATGGGAGGGTTGGGAGAATAGTTCAAATCGCACCCTAAAGTTTCCAATAGCACCAGTCCACCAGACCACCACCATTCGCCCAGGGCAGGGGGAAGATGAGGCGCATACAGTCACTACCACAACAATTAAACCACTAACCCCTGGCGAAATTGAGTCGTTGAGCAAAAATATTGGCAAATTTGAACCGGCGGAACGGGATCCGCTCGAGTTCCTTGCAACCCTTGAACGTGCAGTAGATTTGCATAGGCTCACGGATGCTGACGCTTGTGTTATGTTGATTGCTTGTCTTCCCCACGCATTGGCTAGCGCTCTTCCTCAGAACGTTCACAAAAAAGACGCTGACAAAGATTTAAGGAAAACGGGTCTATTGGACATATTAGGGACACGGGCTGTTGATTGGGAGAAAATCAGAATGGTTACAATGCAACCAGGGGAACATCCTGCTGCATATGCATCTAGATTGTGGGAAGCTTTCACATCTTACAGTGGCATGCCTAATTTGACTCAACAAGAACCCATGTTCAAATCAGCACTGATTGCACAGAGTGACACCAACACACGTAAGGCTTTGGCCCTTCTCATAGATTCCAATACAACATATTCAAACATTCTCATAAAGATGACCCAGCTTTACAACTCCACTAATGATACTGTTAGAGAAACTAAGAAAAGACATCCTGTAGCAGTGATTGGGAGCAAACCATTCCACAACAGTGAAACCAAGAAAAAGGTATCATGGAAAAATGAAAGTATGTGCCCTAATGAGGTTAGGCAACAAAGGGGGAGAAAGGCCCCCACCATTTAATTCGGATGGGGTTATTGTTTGTTATTCATGTGGGAAGAGTGGACACATAGCAAGGGAATGTAACTCCTCTCACAGCAAAGGACCCAGCTACATAGACTTAAATAAAACACTCCGTGACATACAGTCAGCCATTACAAAGCTAAGCACAGAGAACAATGATCTACACTCAGCAATGGAAAAACTAAGTCAACAATACAATAAAATGTACTATGACAACCAGGTGAAAGAACATAAATTTGAACTGGGTGAAGAAATCATGGTGAAGAACTATCATCACGAAGGACCCTGGTCAGCAAATTGGAAAGGGCCATGTACAATAGTGGATAAATGTGGAGAATCCATATACAAGGCCTCTTACAAAACGAGCAAAGGAACGTCCAAACTGAAATGGTACCATGTGGACCAATTGAAACCATATAACAAAGCATAATCCCAGATACAGGGATTAAAAAAAAAAAAAAAAAAAAAAAAAAAAAGGCGGGGGGGGGGCCTTCATTATTGTTCTTTCTATATTCTTTAATAACAGATTCCAGGATGTGGGAGTTTCTTCAAGCAGTTCTTCTACCAGTTCTGGTAATGATGCAAGAATGTCCAGAGCAGCGGCCAGCACCACCATCCGGAGTGATTACCAGGCCACACCCAGGGGTCCTGATAAACAACATCCAGTGGGTCCATGTGCCAGTCCTGATCAACATGACAGCATGGTCTCCAGATCTGGACAAGAACTGCAAAGGGGAGAGTGTGACAGGAATGTACAAGGACCTCCTGACGACTGCGTTCCTGAGATATCACGACACAGTGGATACATATTATTACACTGACAGCCCAAAACCTGCGTCAACAGGCCGAAAGCTATTGGGCTTCCTGGAAGGTGTTCTGGGAGCCGCTGAACAGGTTTGGGTGTGTCAAATTGGATTGATGCACAACAATGGAAAACTAATGAACTGAAACTGAAGGAGATGATCGCTACCCAGATTCTTAAGACGGATGCTTTCTTACAGGAAGGATGTATTTGTATGTTTAATGCCATCTTGGTTCAGTGTGTTTTTATTGTATGTGTTCCATTCTGAAACGGAAAAACCTCTCATTTACAAATGACCTTGTCAAACTGGCACCTTGGTTTAGGGGTCCTCACTCTCTCCTGGTCCAAATCCCTAGTGGGTAGATTGATTGAACAAAAGAGCACCCCATTGTAATTGTGATAAGATCAGTCAGAGCCGGACAGTATCCAGCATGATGCCAGTGTAAAGATGTTGATCCAAAGACGGGTAAGATCCTTCGCTAGGAGGAGGACAACCTAAGGCAGGATAACATCGCCTCGGATGCACGGAATATTCATGCCAGTGGAAGAGGTGTTGCTCCCATGACGGGTAAGACTCTTCAGGATTTGAGAGAGCAACCTAAGACAGGACAACATCGCCACTGATATGTGATGCTTTTATGTTAAGACAAGCATCAAAGGGGGGACTGTAAGATATTGAACTGTAGGCAGACGGGTAAATATCACAATTACAAAGGATCTGTGCGGCCAAATGGAGACAGTCATTGACATATGAATAGGTGATTGAGAGGAAGAGACAGAGGAACTCCTGAAACCAAGAATGACCAGTAGAATACATAGATAGGTGATCAACCAGCTACTCAGGTCAACCATTTAGACTTGATTAACAATACAATAGACTGTTTCCTGGCTAGGCCCCGGGAACTGAATAAATCACACCCCCCTAGTAATGAGCAGATTGATTGATTTAGGGATGCCAGACACTGGTTTCCCTAAATCAATCACATTATCTCCAAATACACATTTCTGTTTCCCGCCTCAGAAGAACAAAGCCCAAAAAGAGTATTTAGAGTCATTCAGTTGGGAGAAGGACATTCAGACGAACTCCGCTGAGTCCAGAGTGCTTGCTGGTATTCTTGTATTACCTGTCATTTACTTTGTTACTGTCGCTACCGGAATAAAACCTTTTCATCAAGATCAGAGTGCTGCCGTATTTCTTACAAGTGTCATTCAGGGACGTTGTACAATTTTAAAAATAAATAAAGAATTCATCTTTTATTGCAGTGATTTTGCAAATGTTTTACCTTTTCTTGTTTGCGTCATGTTTTTCTGCCTTTCTGCCTAAAATCACCAATGAGAGAAACTAAAACTTTTGGGTTTTTTTTTATTTGAGAAGGCTTTTTTATTAAATGCATTTTGGAATGATGGCTTCAAAAACACAAGATAACTGCTCATGGTAACCTTCTTCTGGTGAGGTTCTCGATGAACCTCACCTCATTCTGGAACGTGCGGTCACAAACTGTGGCCTGAATATCACTTACTGTTTGAGGGATCCGTCATATCATTCAATCCCATCGAAAGAGATTCTATTGTTCTCTCTGACCATTAAAAGGGAACCCACAGGAGTCTGTGGCGCGTCCTTGTGTTACGTTTTTTTTTTTGCTGAGGCTTTGGTTTTGACTAGCTTTGTATCATTTCTGAAAATAGGTTTTGATTCTCCTTTCTAAATAGACACTATGACACAGAATTGGTATGGCCTTTTCACAAGTCGCTGGGTAAAACTCCGGCAGTGATGAGAGTTGAAGATGAGACCTCAAGACTTTTTTATATACTGGAAACCATGAGGATACGAGCAGACCCCAGCGTTTTCAAAGGCAGTAAAATGATCAAACACGGAATTATGAGATGCGCTTAATGTGTTGATCTATCAAATATATATTTTTATATACACACAAATACAGTGGGGTCCAAAAGTCTGAGTCCACCACCAAGATCTGTTTGTTCTCATCGTTCATCAAAAACTAACACAAAATCTCTATTTATATAAATATACTGTATATATATATATATATATATATATATTATTATTATTATTTTTTTTTGTTTCATTATTTTTTTATATTTTTTAAATAAATTCTCATCTTGAGTTTTATTTATGAATGACGAAGAAGCGTGTTATTATGTTAACATTGTATACGATCATTTGCTTTTGTCCCATGGTGAAGATGAATCGCTGTGAGTGTGTTCGCATTTTATTTGGAACATTTTTCTGCAGGCATGAATTCTCATAGATTCCAATACAACATATTCAAACATTCTCATAAAGATGACCCAGCTTTACAACTCCACTAATGATACTGTTAGAGAAACTAAGAAAAGACATCCTGTAGCAGTGATTGGGAGCAAACCATTCCACAACAGTGAAACCAAGAAAAAGGTATCATGGAAAAATGAAAGTTATGTGCCTAATGAGGTTAGGCAACAAAGGGGGGGAAAGGCCCCCACCATTTAATTCGGATGGGGTTATTGTTTGTTATTCATGTGGGAAGAGTGGACACATAGCAAGGAATGTAACTCCTCTCACAGCAAAGGACCCAGCTACATAGACTTAAATAAAACACTCCGTGACATACAGTCAGCCATTACAAAGCTAAGCACAGAGAACAATGATCTACACTCAGCAATGGAAAAACTAAGTCAACAATACAATAAAATGTACTATGACAACCAGGTGAAAGAACATAAATTTGAACTGGGTGAAGAAATCATGGTGAAGAACTATCATCACGAAGGACCCTGGTCAGCAAATTGGAAAGGGCCATGTACAATAGTGGATAAATGTGGAGAATCCATATACAAGGCCTCTTACAAAACGAGCAAAGGAACGTCCAAACTGAAATGGTACCATGTGGACCAATTGAAACCATATAACAAAGCATAATCCCAGATACAGGGATTAAAAAAAAAAAAAAAAAAAAGGGCGGGGGGCCTTCATTATTGTTCTTTCTATATTCTTTAATAACAGATTCCAGGATGTGGGAGTTTCTTCAAGCAGTTCTTCTACCAGTTCTGGTAATGATGCAAGAATGTCCAGAGCAGCGGCCAGCACCACCATCCGGAGTGATTACCAGGCCACACCCAGGGGTCCTGATAAACAACATCCAGTGGGTCCATGTGCCAGTCCTGATCAACATGACAGCATGGTCTCCAGATCTGGACAAGAACTGCAAAGGGGAGAGTGTGACAGGAATGTACAAGGACCTCCTGACGACTGCGTTCCTGAGATATCACGACACAGTGGATACATATTATTACACTGACAGCCCAAAACCTGCGTCAACAGGCCGAAAGCTATTGGGCTTCCTGGAAGGTGTTCTGGGAGCCGCTGGAACAGGTTTGGGTGTGTCAAATTGGATTGATGCACAACAATGGAAAACTAATGAACTGAAACTGAAGGAGATGATCGCTACCCAGATTCTTAAGACGGATGCTTTCTTACAGGAAGGATGTATTTGTATGTTTAATGCCATCTTGGTTCAGTGTGTTTTTATTGTATGTGTTCCATTCTGAAACGGAAAAACCTCTCATTTACAAATGACCTTGTCAAACTGGCACCTTGGTTTAGGGGTCCTCACTCTCTCCTGGTCCAAATCCCTAGTGGGTAGATTGATTGAACAAAAGAGCACCCCATTGTAATTGTGATAAGATCAGTCAGAGCCGGACAGTATCCAGCATGATGCCAGTGTAAAGATGTTGATCCAAAGACGGGTAAGATCCTTCGCTAGGAGGAGGACAACCTAAGGCAGGATAACATCGCCTCGGATGCACGGAATATTCATGCCAGTGGAAGAGGTGTTGCTCCCATGACGGGTAAGACTCTTCAGGATTTGAGAGAGCAACCTAAGACAGGACAACATCGCCACTGATATGTGATGCTTTTATGTTAAGACAAGCATCAAAGGGGGGACTGTAAGATATTGAACTGTAGGCAGACGGGTAAATATCACAATTACAAAGGATCTGTGCGGCCAAATGGAGACAGTCATTGACATATGAATAGGTGATTGAGAGGAAGAGACAGAGGAACTCCTGAAACCAAGAATGACCAGTAGAATACATAGATAGGTGATCAACCAGCTACTCAGGTCAACCATTTAGACTTGATTAACAATACAATAGACTGTTTCCTGGCTAGGCCCCGGGAACTGAATAAATCACACCCCCCTAGTAATGAGCAGATTGATTGATTTAGGGATGCCAGACACTGGTTTCCCTAAATCAATCACATTATCTCCAAATACACATTTCTGTTTCCCGCCTCAGAAGAACAAAGCCCAAAAAGAGTATTTAGAGTCATTCAGTTGGGAGAAGGACATTCAGACGAACTCCGCTGAGTCCAGAGTGCTTGCTGGTATTCTTGTATTACCTGTCATTTACTTTGTTACTGTCGCTACCGGAATAAAACCTTTTCATCAAGATCAGAGTGCTGCCGTATTTCTTACAAGTGTCATTCAGGGACGTTGTACAATTTTAAAAATAAATAAAGAATTCATCTTTTATTGCAGTGATTTTGCAAATGTTTTACCTTTTCTTGTTTGCGTCATGTTTTTCTGCCTTTCTGCCTAAAATCACCAATGAGAGAAACTAAAACTTTTTGGTTTTTTTATTTGAGAAGGCTTTTTTATTAAATGCATTTTGGAATGATGGCTTCAAAAACACAAGATAACTGCTCATGGTAACCTTCTTCTGGTGAGGTTCTCGATGAACCTCACCTCATTCTGGAACGTGCGGTCACAAACTGTGGCCTGAATATCACTTACTGTTTGAGGGATCCGTCATATCATTCAATCCCATCGAAAGAGATTCTATTGTTCTCTCTGACCATTAAAAGGGAACCCACAGGAGTCTGTGGCGCGTTTCCTTTGTGTTACGTTTTTTTTTTGCTGAGGCTTTGGTTTTGACTAGCTTTGTATCATTTCTGAAAATAGGTTTTGATTCTCCTTTCTAAATAGACACTATGACACAGAATTGGTATGGCCTTTTCACAAGTCGCTGGGTAAAACTCCGGCAGTGATGAGAGTTGAAGATGAGACCTCAAGACTTTTTTAATATACTGGAAACCATGAGGATACGAGCAGACCCCAGCGTTTTCAAAGGCAGTAAAATGATCAAACACGGAATTATGAGATGCGCTTAATGTGTTGATCTATCAAATATATATTTTTATATACACACAAATACAGTGGGGTCCAAAAGTCTGAGTCCACCACCAAGATCTGTTTGTTCTCATCGTTCATCAAAAACTAACACAAAATCTCTATTTATATAAATATACTGTATATATATATATATATATATATATATATATTATTATTATTTTTATTTTTTTGTTTCATTATTTTTTATATTTTTTAAATAAATTCTCATCTTGAGTTTTATTTATGAATGACGAAGAAGCGTGTTATTATGTTAACATTGTATACGATCATTTGCTTTTGTCCCATGGTGAAGATTAATCGCTGTGAGTGTGTTCGCATTTTATTTGGAACATTTTTCTGCAGGCATGAATTCTCATAGATTCCAATACAACATATTCAAACATTCTCATAAAGATGACCCAGCTTTACAACTCCACTAATGATACTGTTAGAGAAACTAAGAAAAGACATCCTGTAGCAGTGATTGGGAGCAAACCATTCCACAACAGTGAAACCAAGAAAAAGGTATCATGGAAAAATGAAAGTTATGTGCCTAATGAGGTTAGGCAACAAAGGGGGGAAAGGCCCCCACCATTTAATTCGGATGGGGTTATTGTTTGTTATTCATGTGGGAAGAGTGGACACATAGCAAGGGAATGTAACTCCTCTCACAGCAAAGGACCCAGCTACATAGACTTAAATAAAACACTCCGTGACATACAGTCAGCCATTACAAAGCTAAGCACAGAGAACAATGATCTACACTCAGCAATGGAAAAACTAAGTCAACAATACAATAAAATGTACTATGACAACCAGGTGAAAGAACATAAATTTGAACTGGGTGAAGAAATCATGGTGAAGAACTATCATCACGAAGGACCCTGGTCAGCAAATTGGAAAGGGCCATGTACAATAGTGGATAAATGTGGAGAATCCATATACAAGGCCTCTTACAAAACGAGCAAAGGAACGTCCAAACTGAAATGGTACCATGTGGACCAATTGAAACCATATAACAAAGCATAATCCCAGATACAGGGATTAAAAAAAAAAAAAAAAAAAAGGCGGGGGGGGCCTTCATTATTGTTCTTTCTATATTCTTTAATAACAGATTCCAGGATGTGGGAGTTTCTTCAAGCAGTTCTTCTACCAGTTCTGGTAATGATGCAAGAATGTCCAGAGCAGCGGCCAGCACCACCATCCGGAGTGATTACCAGGCCACACCCAGGGGTCCTGATAAACAACATCCAGTGGGTCCATGTGCCAGTCCTGATCAACATGACAGCATGGTCTCCAGATCTGGACAAGAACTGCAAAGGGGAGAGTGTGACAGGAATGTACAAGGACCTCCTGACGACTGCGTTCCTGAGATATCACGACACAGTGGATACATATTATTACACTGACAGCCCAAAACCTGCGTCAACAGGCCGAAAGCTATTGGGCTTCCTGGAAGGTGTTCTGGGAGCCGCTGGAACAGGTTTGGGTGTGTCAAATTGGATTGATGCACAACAATGGAAAACTAATGAACTGAAACTGAAGGAGATGATCGCTACCCAGATTCTTAAGACGGATGCTTTCTTACAGGAAGGATGTATTTGTATGTTTAATGCCATCTTGGTTCAGTGTGTTTTTATTGTATGTGTTCCATTCTGAAACGGAAAAACCTCTCATTTACAAATGACCTTGTCAAACTGGCACCTTGGTTTAGGGGTCCTCACTCTCTCCTGGTCCAAATCCCTAGTGGGTAGATTGATTGAACAAAAGAGCACCCCATTGTAATTGTGATAAGATCAGTCAGAGCCGGACAGTATCCAGCATGATGCCAGTGTAAAGATGTTGATCCAAAGACGGGTAAGATCCTTCGCTAGGAGGAGGACAACCTAAGGCAGGATAACATCGCCTCGGATGCACGGAATATTCATGCCAGTGGAAGAGGTGTTGCTCCCATGACGGGTAAGACTCTTCAGGATTTGAGAGAGCAACCTAAGACAGGACAACATCGCCACTGATATGTGATGCTTTTATGTTAAGACAAGCATCAAAGGGGGGACTGTAAGATATTGAACTGTAGGCAGACGGGTAAATATCACAATTACAAAGGATCTGTGCGGCCAAATGGAGACAGTCATTGACATATGAATAGGTGATTGAGAGGAAGAGACAGAGGAACTCCTGAAACCAAGAATGACCAGTAGAATACATAGATAGGTGATCAACCAGCTACTCAGGTCAACCATTTAGACTTGATTAACAATACAATAGACTGTTTCCTGGCTAGGCCCCGGGAACTGAATAAATCACACCCCCCTAGTAATGAGCAGATTGATTGATTTAGGGATGCCAGACACTGGTTTCCCTAAATCAATCACATTATCTCCAAATACACATTTCTGTTTCCCGCCTCAGAAGAACAAAGCCCAAAAAGAGTATTTAGAGTCATTCAGTTGGGAGAAGGACATTCAGACGAACTCCGCTGAGTCCAGAGTGCTTGCTGGTATTCTTGTATTACCTGTCATTTACTTTGTTACTGTCGCTACCGGAATAAAACCTTTTCATCAAGATCAGAGTGCTGCCGTATTTCTTACAAGTGTCATTCAGGGACGTTGTACAATTTTAAAAATAAATAAAGAATTCATCTTTTATTGCAGTGATTTTGCAAATGTTTTACCTTTTCTTGTTTGCGTCATGTTTTTCTGCCTTTCTGCCTAAAATCACCAATGAGAGAAACTAAAACTTTTTGGTTTTTTTAATTTGAGAAGGCTTTTTTATTAAATGCATTTTGGAATGATGGCTTCAAAAACACAAGATAACTGCTCATGGTAACCTTCTGGTGAGGTTCTCGATGAACCTCACCTCATTCTGGAACGTGCGGTCACAAACTGTGGCCTGAATATCACTTACTGTTTGAGGGATCCGTCATATCATTCAATCCCATCGAAAGAGATTCTATTGTTCTCTCTGACCATTAAAAGGGAACCCACAGGAGTCTGTGGCGCGTTTCCTTGTGTTACGTTTTTTTTTTGCTGAGGCTTTGGTTTTGACTAGCTTTGTATCATTTCTGAAAATAGGTTTTGATTCTCCTTTCTAAATAGACACTATGACACAGAATTGGTATGGCCTTTTCACAAGTCGCTGGGTAAACTCCGGCAGTGATGAGAGTTGAAGATGAGACCTCAAGACTTTTTAATATACTGGAAACCATGAGGATACGAGCAGACCCCAGCGTTTTCAAAGGCAGTAAAATGATCAAACACGGAATTATGAGATGCGCTTAATGTGTTGATCTATCAAATATATATTTTTATATACACACAAATACAGTGGGGTCCAAAAGTCTGAGTCCACCACCAAGATCTGTTTGTTCTCATCGTTCATCAAAAACTAACACAAAATCTCTATTTATATAAATATACTGTATATATATATATATATATATATATATTATTATTATTTTTATTTTTTTGTTTCATTATTTTTTTATATTTTTTAAATAAATTCTCATCTTGAGTTTTATTTATGAATGACGAAGAAGCGTGTTATTATGTTAACATTGTATACGATCATTTGCTTTTGTCCCATGGTGAAGATTAATCGCTGTGAGTGTGTTCGCATTTTATTTGGAACATTTTTCTGCAGGCATGAATTCTCATAGATTCCAATACAACATATTCAAACATTCTCATAAAGATGACCCAGCTTTACAACTCCACTAATGATACTGTTAGAGAAACTAAGAAAAGACATCCTGTAGCAGTGATTGGGAGCAAACCATTCCACAACAGTGAAACCAAGAAAAAGGTATCATGGAAAAATGAAAGTTATGTGCCTAATGAGGTTAGGCAACAAAGGGGGGGAAAGGCCCCCACCATTTAATTCGGATGGGGTTATTGTTTGTTATTCATGTGGGAAGAGTGGACACATAGCAAGGGAATGTAACTCCTCTCACAGCAAAGGACCCAGCTACATAGACTTAAATAAAACACTCCGTGACATACAGTCAGCCATTACAAAGCTAAGCACAGAGAACAATGATCTACACTCAGCAATGGAAAAACTAAGTCAACAATACAATAAAATGTACTATGACAACCAGGTGAAAGAACATAAATTTGAACTGGGTGAAGAAATCATGGTGAAGAACTATCATCACGAAGGACCCTGGTCAGCAAATTGGAAAGGGCCATGTACAATAGTGGATAAATGTGGAGAATCCATATACAAGGCCTCTTACAAAACGAGCAAAGGAACGTCCAAACTGAAATGGTACCATGTGGACCAATTGAAACCATATAACAAAGCATAATCCCAGATACAGGGATTAAAAAAAAAAAAAAAAAAAAAAGGGGGGGCCTTCATTATTGTTCTTTCTATATTCTTTAATAACAGATTCCAGGATGTGGGAGTTTCTTCAAGCAGTTCTTCTACCAGTTCTGGTAATGATGCAAGAATGTCCAGAGCAGCGGCCAGCACCACCATCCGGAGTGATTACCAGGCCACACCCAGGGGTCCTGATAAACAACATCCAGTGGGTCCATGTGCCAGTCCTGATCAACATGACAGCATGGTCTCCAGATCTGGACAAGAACTGCAAAGGGGAGAGTGTGACAGGAATGTACAAGGACCTCCTGACGACTGCGTTCCTGAGATATCACGACACAGTGGATACATATTATTACACTGACAGCCCAAAACCTGCGTCAACAGGCCGAAAGCTATTGGGCTTCCTGGAAGGTGTTCTGGGAGCCGCTGGAACAGGTTTGGGTGTGTCAAATTGGATTGATGCACAACAATGGAAAACTAATGAACTGAAACTGAAGGAGATGATCGCTACCCAGATTCTTAAGACGGATGCTTTCTTACAGGAAGGATGTATTTGTATGTTTAATGCCATCTTGGTTCAGTGTGTTTTTATTGTATGTGTTCCATTCTGAAACGGAAAAACCTCTCATTTACAAATGACCTTGTCAAACTGGCACCTTGGTTTAGGGGGTCCTCACTCTCTCCTGGTCCAAATCCCTAGTGGGTAGATTGATTGAACAAAAGAGCACCCCATTGTAATTGTGATAAGATCAGTCAGAGCCGGACAGTATCCAGCATGATGCCAGTGTAAAGATGTTGATCCAAAGACGGGTAAGATCCTTCGCTAGGAGGAGGACACAACCTAAGGCAGGATAACATCGCCTCGGATGCACGGAATATTCATGCCAGTGGAAGAGGTGTTGCTCCCATGACGGGTAAGACTCTTCAGGATTTGAGAGAGCAACCTAAGACAGGACAACATCGCCACTGATATGTGATGCTTTTATGTTAAGACAAGCATCAAAGGGGGGACTGTAAGATATTGAACTGTAGGCAGACGGGTAAATATCACAATTACAAAGGATCTGTGCGGCCAAATGGAGACAGTCATTGACATATGAATAGGTGATTGAGAGGAAGAGACAGAGGAACTCCTGAAACCAAGAATGACCAGTAGAATACATAGATAGGTGATCAACCAGCTACTCAGGTCAACCATTTAGACTTGATTAACAATACAATAGACTGTTTCCTGGCTAGGCCCCGGGAACTGAATAAATCACACCCCCCTAGTAATGAGCAGATTGATTGATTTAGGGATGCCAGACACTGGTTTCCCTAAATCAATCACATTATCTCCAAATACACATTTCTGTTTCCCGCCTCAGAAGAACAAAGCCCAAAAAGAGTATTTAGAGTCATTCAGTTGGGAGAAGGACATTCAGACGAACTCCGCTGAGTCCAGAGTGCTTGCTGGTATTCTTGTATTACCTGTCATTTACTTTGTTACTGTCGCTACCGGAATAAAACCTTTTCATCAAGATCAGAGTGCTGCCGTATTTCTTACAAGTGTCATTCAGGGACGTTGTACAATTTTAAAAATAAATAAAGAATTCATCTTTTATTGCAGTGATTTTGCAAATGTTTTACCTTTTCTTGTTTGCGTCATGTTTTTCTGCCTTTCTGCCTAAAATCACCAATGAGAGAAACTAAAACTTTTTGGTTTTTTAATTTGAGAAGGCTTTTTTATTAAATGCATTTTGGAATGATGGCTTCAAAAACACAAGATAACTGCTCATGGTAACCTTCTTCTGGTGAGGTTCTCGATGAACCTCACCTCATTCTGGAACGTGCGGTCACAAACTGTGGCCTGAATATCACTTACTGTTTGAGGGATCCGTCATATCATTCAATCCCATCGAAAGAGATTCTATTGTTCTCTCTGACCATTAAAAGGGAACCCACAGGAGTCTGTGGCGCGTTTCCTTGTGTTACGTTTTTTTTGAGGCTTTGGTTTTGACTAGCTTTGTATCATTTCTGAAAATACGTTTTGATTCTCCTTTCTAAATAGACACTATGACACAGAATTGGTATGGCCTTTTCACAAGTCGCTGGGTAAAACTCCGGCAGTGATGAGAGTTGAAGATGAGACCTCAAGACTTTTAATATACTGGAAACCATGAGGATACGAGCAGACCCCAGCGTTTTCAAAGGCAGTAAAATGATCAAACACGGAATTATGAGATGCGCTTAATGTGTTGATCTATCAAATATATATTTTTATATACACACAAATACAGTGGGGTCCAAAAGTCTGAGTCCACCACCAAGATCTGTTTGTTCTCATCGTTCATCAAAAACTAACACAAAATCTCTATTTATATAAATATACTGTATATATATATATATATATATATATATTATTATTATTTTTATTTTTTGTTTCATTATTTTTTATATTTTTTAAATAAATTCTCATCTTGAGTTTTATTTATGAATGACGAAGAAGCGTGTTATTATGTTAACATTGTATACGATCATTTGCTTTTGTCCCATGGTGAAGATTAATCGCTGTGAGTGTGTTCGCATTTTATTTGGAACATTTTTCTGCAGGCATGAATTCTCATAGATTCCAATACAACATATTCAAACATTCTCATAAAGATGACCCAGCTTTACAACTCCACTAATGATACTGTTAGAGAAACTAAGAAAAGACATCCTGTAGCAGTGATTGGGAGCAAACCATTCCACAACAGTGAAACCAAGAAAAAGGTATCATGGAAAAATGAAAGTTATGTGCCTAATGAGGTTAGGCAACAAAGGGGGGGAAAGGCCCCCACCATTTAATTCGGATGGGGTTATTGTTTGTTATTCATGTGGGAAGAGTGGACACATAGCAAGGGAATGTAACTCCTCTCACAGCAAAGGACCCAGCTACATAGACTTAAATAAAACACTCCGTGACATACAGTCAGCCATTACAAAGCTAAGCACAGAGAACAATGATCTACACTCAGCAATGGAAAAACTAAGTCAACAATACAATAAAATGTACTATGACAACCAGGTGAAAGAACATAAATTTGAACTGGGTGAAGAAATCATGGTGAAGAACTATCATCACGAAGGACCCTGGTCAGCAAATTGGAAAGGGCCATGTACAATAGTGGATAAATGTGGAGAATCCATATACAAGGCCTCTTACAAAACGAGCAAAGGAACGTCCAAACTGAAATGGTACCATGTGGACCAATTGAAACCATATAACAAAGCATAATCCCAGATACAGGGATTAAAAAAAAAAAAAAAAAAAAAAAAAGGCGGGGGGCCTTCATTATTGTTCTTTCTATATTCTTTAATAACAGATTCCAGGATGTGGGAGTTTCTTCAAGCAGTTCTTCTACCAGTTCTGGTAATGATGCAAGAATGTCCAGAGCAGCGGCCAGCACCACCATCCGGAGTGATTACCAGGCCACACCCAGGGGTCCTGATAAACAACATCCAGTGGGTCCATGTGCCAGTCCTGATCAACATGACAGCATGGTCTCCAGATCTGGACAAGAACTGCAAAGGGGAGAGTGTGACAGGAATGTACAAGGACCTCCTGACGACTGCGTTCCTGAGATATCACGACACAGTGGATACATATTATTACACTGACAGCCCAAAACCTGCGTCAACAGGCCGAAAGCTATTGGGCTTCCTGGAAGGTGTTCTGGGAGCCGCTGGAACAGGTTTGGGTGTGTCAAATTGGATTGATGCACAACAATGGAAAACTAATGAACTGAAACTGAAGGAGATGATCGCTACCCAGATTCTTAAGACGGATGCTTTCTTACAGGAAGGATGTATTTGTATGTTTAATGCCATCTTGGTTCAGTGTGTTTTTATTGTATGTGTTCCATTCTGAAACGGAAAAACCTCTCATTTACAAATGACCTTGTCAAACTGGCACCTTGGTTTTAGGGGTCCTCACTCTCTCCTGGTCCAAATCCCTAGTGGGTAGATTGATTGAACAAAAGAGCACCCCATTGTAATTGTGATAAGATCAGTCAGAGCCGGACAGTATCCAGCATGATGCCAGTGTAAAGATGTTGATCCAAAGACGGGTAAGATCCTTCGCTAGGAGGAGGACAACCTAAGGCAGGATAACATCGCCTCGGATGCACGGAATATTCATGCCAGTGGAAGAGGTGTTGCTCCCATGACGGGTAAGACTCTTCAGGATTTGAGAGAGCAACCTAAGACAGGACAACATCACCACTGATATGTGATGCTTTTATGTTAAGACAAGCATCAAAGGGGGGACTGTAAGATATTGAACTGTAGGCAGACGGGTAAATATCACAATTACAAAGGATCTGTGCGGCCAAATGGAGACAGTCATTGACATATGAATAGGTGATTGAGAGGAAGAGACAGAGGAACTCCTGAAACCAAGAATGACCAGTAGAATACATAGATAGGTGATCAACCAGCTACTCAGGTCAACCATTTAGACTTGATTAACAATACAATAGACTGTTTCCTGGCTAGGCCCCGGAACTGAATAAATCACACCCCCTAGTAATGAGCAGATTGATTGATTTAGGGATGCCAGACACTGGTTTCCCTAAATCAATCACATTATCTCCAAATACACATTTCTGTTTCCCGCCTCAGAAGAACAAAGCCCAAAAAGAGTATTTAGAGTCATTCAGTTGGGAGAAGGACATTCAGACGAACTCCGCTGAGTCCAGAGTGCTTGCTGGTATTCTTGTATTACCTGTCATTTACTTTGTTACTGTCGCTACCGGAATAAAACCTTTTCATCAAGATCAGAGTGCTGCCGTATTTCTTACAAGTGTCATTCAGGGACGTTGTACAATTTTAAAAATAAATAAAGAATTCATCTTTTATTGCAGTGATTTTGCAAATGTTTTACCTTTTCTTGTTTGCGTCATGTTTTTCTGCCTTTCTGCCTAAAATCACCAATGAGAGAAACTAAAACTTTTGGTTTTTTTAATTTGAGAAGGCTTTTTTATTAAATGCATTTTGGAATGATGGCTTCAAAAACACAAGATAACTGCTCATGGTAACCTTCTTCTGGTGAGGTTCTCGATGAACCTCACCTCATTCTGGAACGTGCGGTCACAAACTGTGGCCTGAATATCACTTACTGTTTGAGGGATCCGTCATATCATTCAATCCCATCGAAAGAGATTCTATTGTTCTCTCTGACCATTAAAAGGGAACCCACAGGAGTCTGTGGCGCGTTTCCTTGTGTTACGTTTTTTTTTGCTGAGGCTTTGGTTTTGACTAGCTTTGTATCATTTCTGAAAATAGGTTTTGATTCTCCTTTCTAAATAGACACTATGACACAGAATTGGTATGGCCTTTTCACAAGTCGCTGGGTAAAACTCCGGCAGTGATGAGAGTTGAAGATGAGACCTCAAGACTTTTTTAATATACTGGAAACCATGAGGATACGAGCAGACCCCAGCGTTTTCAAAGGCAGTAAAATGATCAAACACGGAATTATGAGATGCGCTTAATGTGTTGATCTATCAAATATATATTTTTATATACACACAAATACAGTGGGGTCCAAAAGTCTGAGTCCACCACCAAGATCTGTTTGTTCTCATCGTTCATCAAAAACTAACACAAAATCTCTATTTATATAAATATACTGTATATATATATATATATATATATTATTATTTTTTTATTTTTTTGTTTCATTATTTTTTTATATTTTTTAATAAATTCTCATCTTGAGTTTTATTTATGAATGACGAAGAAGCGTGTTATTATGTTAACATTGTATACGATCATTTGCTTTTGTCCCATGGTGAAGATTAATCGCTGTGAGTGTGTTCGCATTTTATTTGGAACATTTTTCTGCAGGCATGAATTCTCATAGATTCCAATACAACATATTCAAACATTCTCATAAAGATGACCCAGCTTTACAACTCCACTAATGATACTGTTAGAGAAACTAAGAAAAGACATCCTGTAGCAGTGATTGGGAGCAAACCATTCCACAACAGTGAAACCAAGAAAAAGGTATCATGGAAAAATGAAAGTTATGTGCCTAATGAGGTTAGGCAACAAAGGGGGGGAAAGGCCCCCACCATTTAATTCGGATGGGGTTATTGTTTGTTATTCATGTGGGAAGAGTGGACACATAGCAAGGGAATGTAACTCCTCTCACAGCAAAGGACCCAGCTACATAGACTTAAATAAAACACTCCGTGACATACAGTCAGCCATTACAAAGCTAAGCACAGAGAACAATGATCTACACTCAGCAATGGAAAAACTAAGTCAACAATACAATAAAATGTACTATGACAACCAGGTGAAAGAACATAAATTTGAACTGGGTGAAGAAATCATGGTGAAGAACTATCATCACGAAGGACCCTGGTCAGCAAATTGGAAAGGGCCATGTACAATAGTGGATAAATGTGGAGAATCCATATACAAGGCCTCTTACAAAACGAGCAAAGGAACGTCCAAACTGAAATGGTACCATGTGGACCAATTGAAACCATATAACAAAGCATAATCCCAGATACAGGGATTAAAAAAAAAAAAAAAAAAAAAGGGGGGGGCCTTCATTATTGTTCTTTCTATATTCTTTAATAACAGATTCCAGGATGTGGGAGTTTCTTCAAGCAGTTCTTCTACCAGTTCTGGTAATGATGCAAGAATGTCCAGAGCAGCGGCCAGCACCACCATCCGGAGTGATTACCAGGCCACACCCAGGGGTCCTGATAAACAACATCCAGTGGGTCCATGTGCCAGTCCTGATCAACATGACAGCATGGTCTCCAGATCTGGACAAGAACTGCAAAGGGGAGAGTGTGACAGGAATGTACAAGGACCTCCTGACGACTGCGTTCCTGAGATATCACGACACAGTGGATACATATTATTACACTGACAGCCCAAAACCTGCGTCAACAGGCCGAAAGCTATTGGGCTTCCTGGAAGGTGTTCTGGGAGCCGCTGGAACAGGTTTGGGTGTGTCAAATTGGATTGATGCACAACAATGGAAAACTAATGAACTGAAACTGAAGGAGATGATCGCTACCCAGATTCTTAAGACGGATGCTTTCTTACAGGAAGGATGTATTTGTATGTTTAATGCCATCTTGGTTCAGTGTGTTTTTATTGTATGTGTTCCATTCTGAAACGGAAAAACCTCTCATTTACAAATGACCTTGTCAAACTGGCACCTTGGTTTAGGGGGTCCTCGCTCTCTCCTGGTCCAAATCCCTAGTGGGTAGATTGATTGAACAAAAGAGCACCCCATTGTAATTGTGATAAGATCAGTCAGAGCCGGACAGTATCCAGCATGATGCCAGTGTAAAGATGTTGATCCAAAGACGGGTAAGATCCTTCGCTAGGAGGAGGACAACCTAAGGCAGGATAACATCGCCTCGGATGCACGGAATATTCATGCCAGTGGAAGAGGTGTTGCTCCCATGACGGGTAAGACTCTTCAGGATTTGAGAGAGCAACCTAAGACAGGACAACATCGCCACTGATATGTGATGCTTTTATGTTAAGACAAGCATCAAAGGGGGGACTGTAAGATATTGAACTGTAGGCAGACGGGTAAATATCACAATTACAAAGGATCTGTGCGGCCAAATGGAGACAGTCATTGACATATGAATAGGTGATTGAGAGGAAGAGACAGAGGAACTCCTGAAACCAAGAATGACCAGTAGAATACATAGATAGGTGATCAACCAGCTACTCAGGTCAACCATTTAGACTTGATTAACAATACAATAGACTGTTTCCTGGCTAGGCCCCGGAACTGAATAAATCACACCCCCTAGTAATGAGCAGATTGATTGATTTAGGGATGCCAGACACTGGTTTCCCTAAATCAATCACATTATCTCCAAATACACATTTCTGTTTCCCGCCTCAGAAGAACAAAGCCCAAAAAGAGTATTTAGAGTCATTCAGTTGGGAGAAGGACATTCAGACGAACTCCGCTGAGTCCAGAGTGCTTGCTGGTATTCTTGTATTACCTGTCATTTACTTTGTTACTGTCGCTACCGGAATAAAACCTTTTCATCAAGATCAGAGTGCTGCCGTATTTCTTACAAGTGTCATTCAGGGACGTTGTACAATTTTAAAAATAAATAAAGAATTCATCTTTTATTGCAGTGATTTTGCAAATGTTTTACCTTTTCTTGTTTGCGTCATGTTTTTCTGCCTTTCTGCCTAAAATCACCAATGAGAGAAACTAAAACTTTTTGGTTTTTTTAATTTGAGAAGGCTTTTTTATTAAATGCATTTTGGAATGATGGCTTCAAAAACACAAGATAACTGCTCATGGTAACCTTCTTCTGGTGAGGTTCTCGATGAACCTCACCTCATTCTGAACGTGCGGTCACAAACTGTGGCCTGAATATCACTTACTGTTTGAGGGATCCGTCATATCATTCAATCCCATCGAAAGAGATTCTATTGTTCTCTCTGACCATTAAAAGGGAACCCACAGGAGTCTGTGGCGCGTTTCCTTGTGTTACGTTTTTTTTTTGCTGAGGCTTTGGTTTTGACTAGCTTTGTATCATTTCTGAAAATACGTTTTGATTCTCCTTTCTAAATAGACACTATGACACAGAATTGGTATGGCCTTTTCACAAGTCGCTGGGTAAAACTCCGGCAGTGATGAGAGTTGAAGATGAGACCTCAAGACTTTTTTAATATACTGGAAACCATGAGGATACGAGCAGACCCCAGCGTTTTCAAAGGCAGTAAAATGATCAAACACGGAATTATGAGATGCGCTTAATGTGTTGATCTATCAAATATATATTTTTATATACACACAAATACAGTGGGGTCCAAAAGTCTGAGTCCACCACCAAGATCTGTTTGTTCTCATCGTTCATCAAAAACTAACACAAAATCTCTATTTATATAAATATACTGTATATATATATATATATATATATTATTATTTTTATTTTTTTTTGTTTCATTATTTTTTATATTTTTAAATAAATTCTCATCTTGAGTTTTATTTATGAATGACGAAGAAGCGTGTTATTATGTTAACATTGTATACGATCATTTGCTTTTGTCCCATGGTGAAGATTAATCGCTGTGAGTGTGTTCGCATTTTATTTGGAACATTTTTCTGCAGGCATGAATTCTCATAGATTCCAATACAACATATTCAAACATTCTCATAAAGATGACCCAGCTTTACAACTCCACTAATGATACTGTTAGAGAAACTAAGAAAAGACATCCTGTAGCAGTGATTGGGAGCAAACCATTCCACAACAGTGAAACCAAGAAAAAGGTATCATGGAAAAATGAAAGTTATGTGCCTAATGAGGTTAGGCAACAAAGGGGGGGAAAGGCCCCCACCATTTAATTCGGATGGGGTTATTGTTTGTTATTCATGTGGGAAGAGTGGACACATAGCAAGGGAATGTAACTCCTCTCACAGCAAAGGACCCAGCTACATAGACTTAAATAAAACACTCCGTGACATACAGTCAGCCATTACAAAGCTAAGCACAGAGAACAATGATCTACACTCAGCAATGGAAAAACTAAGTCAACAATACAATAAAATGTACTATGACAACCAGGTGAAAGAACATAAATTTGAACTGGGTGAAGAAATCATGGTGAAGAAGAACTATCATCACGAAGGACCCTGGTCAGCAAATTGGAAAGGGCCATGTACAATAGTGGATAAATGTGGAGAATCCATATACAAGGCCTCTTACAAAACGAGCAAAGGAACGTCCAAACTGAAATGGTACCATGTGGACCAATTGAAACCATATAACAAAGCATAATCCCAGATACAGGGATTAAAAAAAAAAAAAAAAAGCGGGGGGGGCCTTCATTATTGTTCTTTCTATATTCTTTAATAACAGATTCCAGGATGTGGGAGTTTCTTCAAGCAGTTCTTCTACCAGTTCTGGTAATGATGCAAGAATGTCCAGAGCAGCGGCCAGCACCACCATCCGGAGTGATTACCAGGCCACACCCAGGGGTCCTGATAAACAACATCCAGTGGGTCCATGTGCCAGTCCTGATCAACATGACAGCATGGTCTCCAGATCTGGACAAGAACTGCAAAGGGGAGAGTGTGACAGGAATGTACAAGGACCTCCTGACGACTGCGTTCCTGAGATATCACGACACAGTGGATACATATTATTACACTGACAGCCCAAAACCTGCGTCAACAGGCCGAAAGCTATTGGGCTTCCTGGAAGGTGTTCTGGGAGCCGCTGGAACAGGTTTGGGTGTGTCAAATTGGATTGATGCACAACAATGGAAAACTAATGAACTGAAACTGAAGGAGATGATCGCTACCCAGATTCTTAAGACGGATGCTTTCTTACAGGAAGGATGTATTTGTATGTTTAATGCCATCTTGGTTCAGTGTGTTTTTATTGTATGTGTTCCATTCTGAAACGGAAAAACCTCTCATTTACAAATGACCTTGTCAAACTGGCACCTTGGTTTAGGGGGTCCTCACTCTCTCCTGGTCCAAATCCCTAGTGGGTAGATTGATTGAACAAAAGAGCACCCCATTGTAATTGTGATAAGATCAGTCAGAGCCGGACAGTATCCAGCATGATGCCAGTGTAAAGATGTTGATCCAAAGACGGGTAAGATCCTTCGCTAGGAGGAGGACAACCTAAGGCAGGATAACATCGCCTCGGATGCACGGAATATTCATGCCAGTGGAAGAGGTGTTGCTCCCATGACGGGTAAGACTCTTCAGGATTTGAGAGAGCAACCTAAGACAGGACAACATCGCCACTGATATGTGATGCTTTTATGTTAAGACAAGCATCAAAGGGGGGACTGTAAGATATTGAACTGTAGGCAGACGGGTAAATATCACAATTACAAAGGATCTGTGCGGCCAAATGGAGACAGTCATTGACATATGAATAGGTGATTGAGAGGAAGAGACAGAGGAACTCCTGAAACCAAGAATGACCAGTAGAATACATAGATAGGTGATCAACCAGCTACTCAGGTCAACCATTTAGACTTGATTAACAATACAATAGACTGTTTCCTGGCTAGGCCCCGGGAACTGAATAAATCACACCCCCCTAGTAATGAGCAGATTGATTGATTTAGGGATGCCAGACACTGGTTTCCCTAAATCAATCACATTATCTCCAAATACACATTTCTGTTTCCCGCCTCAGAAGAACAAAGCCCAAAAAGAGTATTTAGAGTCATTCAGTTGGGAGAAGGACATTCAGACGAACTCCGCTGAGTCCAGAGTGCTTGCTGGTATTCTTGTATTACCTGTCATTTACTTTGTTACTGTCGCTACCGGAATAAAACCTTTTCATCAAGATCAGAGTGCTGCCGTATTTCTTACAAGTGTCATTCAGGGACGTTGTACAATTTTAAAAATAAATAAAGAATTCATCTTTTATTGCAGTGATTTTGCAAATGTTTTACCTTTTCTTGTTTGCGTCATGTTTTTCTGCCTTTCTGCCTAAAATCACCAATGAGAGAAACTAAAACTTTTTGGTTTTTTTAATTTGAGAAGGCTTTTTTATTAAATGCATTTTGGAATGATGGCTTCAAAAACACAAGATAACTGCTCATGGTAACCTTCTTCTGGTGAGGTTCTCGATGAACCTCACCTCATTCTGGAACGTGCGGTCACAAACTGTGGCCTGAATATCACTTACTGTTTGAGGGATCCGTCATATCATTCAATCCCATCGAAAGAGATTCTATTGTTCTCTCTGACCATTAAAAGGGAACCCACAGGAGTCTGTGGCGCGTTTCCTTGTGTTACGTTTTTTTTTTGCTGAGGCTTTGGTTTTGACTAGCTTTGTATCATTTCTGAAAATAGGTTTTGATTCTCCTTTCTAAATAGACACTATGACACAGAATTGGTATGGCCTTTTCACAAGTCGCTGGGTAAAACTCCGGCAGTGATGAGAGTTGAAGATGAGACCTCAAGACTTTTTTAATATACTGGAAACCATGAGGATACGAGCAGACCCCAGCGTTTTCAAAGGCAGTAAAATGATCAAACACGGAATTATGAGATGCGCTTAATGTGTTGATCTATCAAATATATATTTTTATATACACACAAATACAGTGGGGTCCAAAAGTCTGAGTCCACCACCAAGATCTGTTTGTTCTCATCGTTCATCAAAAACTAACACAAAATCTCTATTTATATAAATATACTGTATATATATATATTATTATTTATATTTTTTTGTTTCATTATTTTTTAATATTTTTTAAATAAATTCTCATCTTGAGTTTTATTTATGAATGACGAAGAAGCGTGTTATTATGTTAACATTGTATACGATCATTTGCTTTTGTCCCATGGTGAAGATTAATCGCTGTGAGTGTGTTCGCATTTTATTTGGAACATTTTTCTGCAGGCATGAATTCTCATAGATTCCAATACAACATATTCAAACATTCTCATAAAGATGACCCAGCTTTACAACTCCACTAATGATACTGTTAGAGAAACTAAGAAAAGACATCCTGTAGCAGTGATTGGGAGCAAACCATTCCACAACAGTGAAACCAAGAAAAAGGTATCATGGAAAAATGAAAGTTATGTGCCTAATGAGGTTAGGCAACAAAGGGGGGGAAAGGCCCCCACCATTTAATTCGGATGGGGTTATTGTTTGTTATTCATGTGGGAGGAGTGGACACATAGCAAGGGAATGTAACTCCTCTCACAGCAAAGGACCCAGCTACATAGACTTAAATAAAACACTCCGTGACATACAGTCAGCCATTACAAAGCTAAGCACAGAGAACAATGATCTACACTCAGCAATGGAAAAACTAAGTCAACAATACAATAAAATGTACTATGACAACCAGGTGAAAGAACATCAATTTGAACTGGGTGAAGAAATCATGGTGAAGAACTATCATCACGAAGGACCCTGGTCAGCAAATTGGAAAGGGCCATGTACAATAGTGGATAAATGTGGAGAATCCATATACAAGGCCTCTTACAACTACGCTACATTTTCCTCTCTCCTCACCCCTCCTCCTCCCCCACCCCCCCCCTCTATAACCGCAGATGACTTCTCATCCTTCTTTCACGAGAAGGTTGAGGTCATTCGCAACTCCTTCCCCCCTACCCCTCCCTCTCCCATCCCGCTACCTAATCCTCCCACCTCTCTGTCCTCCTTCTCACCCCTCCCTGACTCGGACATCCTTCAACTTGTTCTCTCCCACCGTCCCACCACCTGCCCTCTTGATCCCATTCCTTCCCCCTCTTCCAGTCCATTGCTATGGACATCCTCCCGTTGTCTCTAATGTCATTAACTCCTCTCTTTCCTCTGGCTCTGTCCCCTCCTCCCTCAAATGCGCTCAGGTTGTCCCCCTCCTCAAAAAACCCTCTCTGAATCCTGCTGTCATCTCTAACTACCGACCTGTCTCTCTCCTCCCATTCCTTTCCAAAACGTTAGAGCGGGCTGTCTATAATCAACTGTCTGCTCATCTCTTACAGAACGACCTACTTGATCCCAACCAATCTGGGTTCAGAGCAGGCCACTCCACAGAGACTGCTCTCCTTGCGGTCACTGAGGCTCTTCACGTCGCTAAGTCCCGATCCCTTAGCTCCGTCCTCCTCCTCCTTGACCTGTCGGCAGCGTTCGACACCGTGGACCACCGGATCCTGCTCTCATCTCTCGTCGAGATGGGAATCTCTGGATCTGTGCTGACATGGTTTGAGTCCTACCTGGCTGACCGGTCCTACCAGGTGGCCTGGAGAGGATCCCTCTCCTCTCCCCGCACCCTCTCTACCGGTGTCCCGCAGGGCTCGGTGCTAGGCCCTGTCCTATTTTCTCTGTACACCAAGTCACTTGGCTCTGTTATTTCTGCTCATGGTTTCTCCTATCACTGTTATGCTGATGACACTCAACTGTTTCTCTCCTTCCCTCCATCTGATACCCAGATCCCGGCACGGATCTCTGCATGCCTGGCTGACATCTCCGCATGGATGTCTACCCACCACCTGAAGCTGAACCTGGGGAAGACAGAGCTGCTCTTCCTCCCAGCGAAGGGCTCCCGATGATTGATGCGTCAATTACCGTGGAAGGCTCCATAGTGTCTCCGTCCCAGTCTGCCAGGAGTCTTGGGGTAACCCTGGACAACCAGCTGTGCTTCTCGAGCCATATTGCAGCGATCTCTCGGACCTGCCGTTTCTCCCTCCACAACATCCGGAGGATCAGACCGTTCCTCACCCAAGAGGCCACTCAACTCCTGGTCCAGGCCCTGGTGATCTCACGTCTGGACTACTGCAATTCCTTGCTGGCAGGCCTTCCGGCCTGTGCCATCAAGCCACTGCAACTTGTCCAGAACGCTGCTGCTCGCCTGGTGTTCAACCAGCCAAAGTTCACCCACGTCACCCCTCTACTCTCCTCTCTGCATTGGCTCCCCATCGCAGCACGCATCAGATTCAAGTCACTGGTGCTGGCTTTTCAAGCGCCAGAGGTACTGCTCCCCCGTACCTCCAGTCACTCATCACGCCCTACACCCCGTCCAGACCCCTCCGCTCCGCCTCCGCTGGCAGACTGACTGCCCCATCCCTCCGGGCGCCTGGCAGCCGCTCTCCTCGCGGTCTCGCCTCTTCTCTGTCCTGGTCCCTCGTTGGTGGAACGACCTCCCGCAATCGGTCAGGACTGCGGAATCACTTCCAATCTTCCGCAAGAGACTCAAAACCCACCTCTTCAGACTCCACTACCACTGAACACTGTCCATCTAGTCAATCTGTCGTCACCACTGTTTACTTGTTAAAAAAAAAAAAAAAAAAAAAAAAAAAAAAAAAAAAAACAACCCCACTAACCTTTTCTTTCCCAATGTTACAGGTATGATACGCAGACACCTGCAATGATGTCTTTTGCCGTTTTACTGCACTGATCTTGTACGCTAACTTTGATTGTTCTCACCTTGTATTAATGCACATCTTGTAAGTCGCTCTGGATAAGAGCGTCTGCTAAATGCTTAAAAATGTAAATGTTACAAAACGAGCAAAGGAACGTCCAAACTGAAATGGTACCATGTGGACCAATTGAAACCATATAACAAAGCATAATCCCAGATACAGGGATTAAAAAAAAAAAAAAAAAAAAAAAAAAAAGGGGGGGGGGCCTTCATTATTGTTCTTTCTATATTCTTTAATAACAGATTCCAGGATGTGGGAGTTTCTTCAAGCAGTTCTTCTACCAGTTCTGGTAATGATGCAAGAATGTCCAGAGCAGCGGCCAGCACCACCATCCGGAGTGATTACCAGGCCACACCCAGGGGTCCTGATAAACAACATCCAGTGGGTCCATGTGCCAGTCCTGATCAACATGACAGCATGGTCTCCAGATCTGGACAAGAACTGCAAAGGGGAGAGTGTGACAGGAATGTACAAGGACCTCCTGACGACTGCGTTCCTGAGATATCACGACACAGTGGATACATATTATTACACTGACAGCCCAAAACCTGCGTCAACAGGCCGAAAGCTATTGGGCTTCCTGGAAGGTGTTCTGGGAGCCGCTGGAACAGGTTTGGGTGTGTCAAATTGGATTGATGCACAACAATGGAAAACTAATGAACTGAAACTGAAGGAGATGATCGCTACCCAGATTCTTAAGACGGATGCTTTCTTACAGGAAGGATGTATTTGTATGTTTAATGCCATCTTGGTTCAGTGTGTTTTTATTGTATGTGTTCCATTCTGAAACGGAAAAACCTCTCATTTACAAATGACCTTGTCAAACTGGCACCTTGGTTTAGGGGGTCCTCACTCTCTCCTGGTCCAAATCCCTAGTGGGTAGATTGATTGAACAAAAGAGCACCCCATTGTAATTGTGATAAGATCAGTCAGAGCCGGACAGTATCCAGCATGATGCCAGTGTAAAGATGTTGATCCAAAGACGGGTAAGATCCTTCGCTAGGAGGAGGACAACCTAAGGCAGGATAACATCGCCTCGGATGCACGGAATATTCATGCCAGTGGAAGAGGTGTTGCTCCCATGACGGGTAAGACTCTTCAGGATTTGAGAGAGCAACCTAAGACAGGACAACATCACCACTGATATGTGATGCTTTTATGTTAAGACAAGCATCAAAGGGGGGACTGTAAGATATTGAACTGTAGGCAGACGGGTAAATATCACAATTACAAAGGATCTGTGCGGCCAAATGGAGACAGTCATTGACATATGAATAGGTGATTGAGAGGAAGAGACAGAGGAACTCCTGAAACCAAGAATGACCAGTAGAATACATAGATAGGTGATCAACCAGCTACTCAGGCAAACCATTTAGACTTGATTAACAATACAATAGACTGTTTCCTGGCTAGGCCCCGGGAACTGAATAAATCACACCCCCCTAGTAATGAGCAGATTGATTGATTTAGGGATGCCAGACACTGGTTTCCCTAAATCAATCACATTATCTCCAAATACACATTTCTGTTTCCCGCCTCAGAAGAACAAAGCCCAAAAAGAGTATTTAGAGTCATTCAGTTGGGAGAAGGACATTCAGACGAACTCCGCTGAGTCCAGAGTGCTTGCTGGTATTCTTGTATTACCTGTCATTTACTTTGTTACTGTCGCTACCGGAATAAAACCTTTTCATCAAGATCAGAGTGCTGCCGTATTTCTTACAAGTGTCATTCAGGGACGTTGTACAATTTTAAAAATAAATAAAGAATTCATCTTTTATTGCAGTGATTTTGCAAATGTTTTACCTTTTCTTGTTTGCGTCATGTTTTTCTGCCTTTCTGCCTAAAATCACCAATGAGAGAAACTAAAACTTTTTGTTTTTTTTTTTTGAGAAGGCTTTTTTATTAAATGCATTTTGGAATGATGGCTTCAAAAACACAAGATAACTGCTCATGGTAGCCTCCCTTCTTCTGGTGAGGTTCTCGATGAACCTCACCTCATTCTGGAACGTGCGGTCACAAACTGTGGCCTGAATATCACTTACTGTTTGAGGGATCCGTCATATCATTCAATCCCATCGAAAGAGATTCTATTGTTCTCTCTGACCATTAAAAGGGAACCCACAGGAGTCTGTGGCGCGTTTCCTTGTGTTACGTTTTTTTTTTTTTTTTTGAGGCTTTGGTTTTGACTAGCTTTGTATCATTTCTGAAAATAGGTTTTGATTCTCCTTTCTAAATAGACACTATGACACAGAATTGGTATGGCCTTTTCACAAGTCGCTGGGTAAAACTCCGGCAGTGATGAGAGTTGAAGATGAGACCTCAAGACTTTTTTAATATACTGGAAACCATGAGGATACGAGCAGACTCCCAGCGTTTTCAAAGGCAGTAAAATGATCAAACACGGAATTATGAGATGCGCTTAATGTGTTGATCTATCAAATATATATTTTTATATACACACAAATACAGTGGGGTCCAAAAGTCTGAGTCCACCACCAAGATCTGTTTGTTCTCATCGTTCATCAAAAACTAACACAAAATCTCTGTATTTATATAAATATACTGTATATATATATATATATATATATATTTTTTTATTTTTTTTTTTTTTTCATTATTTTTTTATATTTTTTAAATAAATTCTCATCTTGAGTTTTATTTATGAATGACGAAGAAGCGTGTTATTATGTTAACATTGTATACGATCATTTGCTTTTGTCCCATGGTGAAGATTAATCGCTGTGAGTGTGTTCGCATTTTATTTGGAACATTTTTCTGCAGGCATGAATTCCAAAAAAGCAACTGTTCTCTTGTCATATCAACAACCTACTACCAAACACGTGATGTCCTCCAAAGAATTCCAACGCAGGTCCTTCTCTGCAGGGTATCTTACGCAAAATTAGGGAAGGTAATTGTGGCCCGAAATTGTCATAATGGTAATAAATGCTGCAGGGGAGCATTGGACAGAACAGCCCTTTGTCTAAAGAGATGCCAGAGGGAGGCGTATAAATGTGGCTTATCTCCAGGATAGTTTTTATTGCTAAATATTTGGGCTAAGTGCCCTCCGTTGCGTAGAGAAGAACAATAAAAATGATTAAAGTCTTCCTCTAATGTGAGCCTGGAGAAAGGGTTTGAAGCGCCAACACCCTTAGTTGTAAAATACTTTTTTACCACCGTAAACACAGTGTGTGTGCGTGCGTGTGTGGGTGTGTGTGTGCTCTGTTGAAATCCACCAGAGAAGAGACCGTAAATTATTCTCAAGTGGTCTTATATTGCCCGCCCCATTCTACATGGATGATATCTTTGCACAAAAAGCCCTCGGAGCTTTACCGTCTCTTGCGGCTTTCGTAGGTGTAAAAGGAAATTCAAAAGAGGAAATTCATAGATTCAGGTCTTTGTTCTCCTCTGGACAATTGTGATGGGGAATTACTAGCAAGATAATTATATCTACAGTTAATTCAACTTAATTTTGGTTGTCAACCATGTTGATATACAGTGAGCACCATAATTCATTGGACAGTGACACATTTTTGGTTATTTTGGTTCTGTACTCTAGCACTTTGAGAATGAAAGGATACAATGACAATGATGTTGACAGACTGTTGGCTTTAATTTGAGGGTATTTTCATTCATATCGGATGAACCGTTTAGAAATTATAGAACCTTTTATACATAGCTCCCCCCCATTTTCAGGCACCATAATTCATTGGACAGTTTAACATAATGTAGAATAAAGTAATCATTTTTAATATTTGGTCACATATCCTTTGCATGCAATGACTGCTGGAAGTGTGCGACACATAGACATCACCTGACGCTGGGTATCTTCCCTGGTGTACTGCAGCCATCTTCAGTTCCTGCTTGTTTCTGAGATTTTTGCCTTTGTCTTGTTGCATGATGAAGTGCCGTCCAATGAGTTTGGAAGCATTTGGTTTTATCTGAGCAGATAAAATATTTCCGTAGACTTCAAAATTCATTGTTCTACTTCTGTCTGCAGTCACATCATCGATGAAGACAAGTGAGCCCGTTCCACTGGCAGCCATACAGGCCCAAGCCATAACACCCCTCCACCATGTTTCACGGATGAGGTGGTATGCTTTGGATCATGGGCATTTCCTTTTTTCTCCACACTTTCCTCTTTCCATCACTCTGGTACATGTTCATCTTTGTCTCATCTGTCCACAAGACTTTGTTCCAGAACTCTTGGGGCTCTTTTAGGTGCTGTTTAGCAAACTGTAATCTCACCTTTCTGTTCTTCAGGCTTATCAGTGGTTTGCATCTTGTAGTGTACCCTCTGTAGTCCTGCTGGTGTAGTCTTCTACGTATGGTAGACTTTGACACATCTACACCTGCATCCAGGAGAGTGTTTTTAATCTGTTGGGCCGTTGTCAGGGGTTTTCTTCACCATAGAGAGTATTCTCCGGTCATCCACTACAGTGGTCTTCCTCGGTCTACCAGGTCGTTTTACATAATTGAGTTCACCAGTTGTTTTTTCTTGTTAATGATGAACCAAACTGTTGACTTGGGCATGCCCAGGGTTTTTGCAATTTTCCGCATTGATTGATTTTCATTTCTGAGCCTCATGACGGCCAGCTCAATTTGCATCGACACTGCTGTCTTCCTCATGTTGTCACACCCCAACAACAATCTCCAAAGGCAATTGCAAAGTCTAGAATCAAGACTAGGCATCAACAGCTGTCTTCTGCATTCACTAACGACACAAATGAATAAACACATCTGTGAAGCCAATTCAACAAATACTTGTAGTACCTTAAAATGGGGGGACCATGTACAAAAGGTGCTGTCATACAAAACGGTTCATCCGATATGGACGAAAATACCCTCAAATTAAAGCTGACAGTCTGCACTTCAAAGTAACAGAAAATTGTCACTGTACAATGAATTATGGTGCTCAATATATGCGCCCCTTTTTATAGGTTATCCTGTGGTACAGAGCTATAGGCATACATCAGCTATAGGGACCGCTCTCAAATGTTCAGTGAACCAGCGTAATGTGCACAACTGACCATATTTAATCAGGAGATGTGAGATTTACTTTTTCATATTTCAAAGAAATTTCATTGTTTTCATGTTTTCAATTCGATTTTTTCTGCAATAACTAAAAACAAAAAAAGGTATTATGGCTTTCCCAGCATGCATCACAATTGCACCTACAGGGCAATTTAGACTCTCCAATTAGCCTGTGGTCTTTGGATAGGAAACAATTTCTACAGTTGTAAATATACACCACCGTATAAAAACAACCTATCATATCTTTACAGTTGTAAATATACAGTATAGAAACAACCTTGCAAGGTAGCCAATGGTTTCTTGAGTGCAGAGGTTGTGTAGGTTCCGACAGACTGCAGGCAGGGAGGAGTGCATTTAGGCCAGTTATGTAAACACCAGGGGATTTCATCTGATATATGATGTGATTGGTAACCGAATTGCAGGAAAATAGTTTAGAAACTATCTTTCCAGAAGCTCTAGAGAGGGTATCTGGGGCAAAGACTAAGTTAGCCTAGAACTCTTAGGGGTTGTATGTGCCCTATGTGGCACATAACTACGCAGTAGTACGGATGACTTAGTTTGATTGATTTATTCATTCACTGTATTTATTTGACATGGTGCCGTGATAATATTATAGTGCATTGCAATAACTGTATGGCATCTTGAACTACTGTATTTTAAACTACTTTATTCTGCTCCATGCCTGTTCTGGCATCGTATGGGTATTTGTGTGCCTATCGTAACTTGGCTGCTTTTAAATTGCACTGCCGAATGCTGATTGATTCCAGCATTCTTCAATGCGTAATCTGTTAAATGATTATTGACCACAACTAATGCCCATTCCTTCGACTGAAACTCATATCAATACCAATATTCCTTCTCTGATAATGGGACACCTGTGTCATTTCGTTTGTCTATTGCACACAGACTGTAAAGTTGTAAAGTCTGCAATAAAGGCCGTTTTTTTTACTTGCTAATTTCTTTTAGGCACCGCCTTGCACAATGCTTTACGAAGAGGGTGATTCAGCCGGCCGCTTTGTGAATGTGTTTGGAGAGCATTAGCGAACAGCTTGTTGTTTCTGTTTTATGGCTGGAATGACTGAAGAGCTAACCGTTATTACGGCTAAGAGATAGCTCAGAGTTTTTACGGCCGCCTGTCTCCTGTGACTCTTGTTCCATCGCCAGACCTTCAGAGAGGGTGTGTAGCGGGCATGCGCAAAGAACGGTAACCTGCTGCAACACACCTGGGTTTCGTGACGTCGGCTAAGAGAGCCGAGCGCGAGACCAACTGTAAACGGCTGCCGGCGGTAATCGATACCCGCCGTGCCTCGATGTGCCACCTCGGCACGCGCCGCTGCATCAAAGAGCGGGGCGTCGACTGTGGAACACGCCCCCACCTACACGACCAATCAAAGGGAGGCGGCATCAGCCACGGAGACACGCCTCCCCCACCTACACGACCCATCAACGGTTGGTCACCACGGCGACGGAGCAAGTGACGGAGCGAGATGTTAGAAGGTACGCCAAATGCCATGCCTTCCGACAAACTCTACAAGAGTATTTTTCAAGTTCTGGTATTACGTGTTTCAGCAGAGCACTGCCCACCGATTCTGAGTCAAACACTTCTTTTTTTTTTTTCTTTTTTTACAATAATTTATTTCAGATTTTTCTGTTTTCCTCCCAATTTGGTGGCTAGTTATACTCTCTATTTCTTTAGATTCGCCTCCCCCCACGAGCCCGCCGCCTGTCACTACGGGGTCACGCTAATCCCCAGAGGCCCGCCTCCTCCGAGACCGGACTCGCCCACCTGTCTGCCAGGCGGCAGTGTGGTATAGTGGTTAGGGAACTGGGCTTGTAATGTTAAGGTTGCAGGTTCAATCCCCAGGTGGGAAATGTAAACTGTAAGTCGCTCTGGATAAGAGCGTCTGGTAAATGGCTGTACTGTAATGTCTTACAGGGATGCCCTTCGCGCTTCTCGGCGAGCTCCTGCCGGCTCTCCCTCCCCCCCTGGGGTGGACAGCCAACAGCCGGGGATTGAACTCCGGTCGCAGCGGGGGCAACCTGCGTTCCAGGCGAATGCTTTTACCGTTACACCACCCGAGGCCCCTCTCTGAGTCAAACACGTCCGAGTCCAACTTTAATCAAATCAAATCAAATCAAATTTACTTGTATAGCGCTTTTCACAAATGAATTGTCACAAAACGCTTAACAGAAGGGAACTCATGCCTAGACCCCCCCCAAAGCAAGCCTTTAAGCCTTTAAGAAGCCCCAAAGTATGCAAAACCAAGCCTGCCTGCCATCTTGTATTGGGGTGTACACCATGAGACCCCAACATTACAGATACACATGGATCGCATTGTCTTCTTATTGGTCGCTTTGTCTTCTTGATGAAATCAAGGAGTCCAAGGAACCCACAAATGTACACAACAAGCCACCAACGCAAGACATAACTATACAGCTATGTATGCAGTAGCTAGATGGAACATCCTTTTGCCGAAATCAAAAACGAATTCCTGGAAATGCACATTTTCACACCGTGCTGTAAAGCTGAGGTGGGACACACGAGGAGAAGCACATCAGTGTCATTAATTTGTGTGACCAGTAGATGGCGCACGAGGAGCACTAACTAAAAGCCTTCTGCGTCAGGATTTATTGCACACTAGACTACTGCCCCCTTGTGGAACTTTTCCGTGACTGTTATCTTCAGTATGTTTTCACTTGAATTAAAATAATGTGCGAACAGTGGGCAGGATCGCTCTGTTGGATCCCCTTCTGTATAGTGAGGTTTGTGAGCTCGCACAGTATTCCAGGTAATGTTGTGGTTAAGGTTATTTTAGAAATACATGTTTTCCTTTCAGCTTTGACTCCTTAATGCATGCAATCTAAGAACCTTGGCAACAGAAGCCACTAGCATAATGAGCATCACTCAGGTTGACCTATTATTATTATTTAAAGAATAAAAATGAAAGAAAAATATATATTTTTGGTGTGACATGTAGACTCTCTGTAATGGACAGTCTATATTCTTAGACTGTCCACTACAGTCCATCACTCAAAATATTTGGATATGGGATCTTTGAGCTTCGGGAAGAGACAGCTAAAGATGGTTTTTCACTTTATCCTTTTGACCTCTGACCTCAGACAAGTTCATCTGACATTGGACATGTGGATTGATGAGAAAATTTACTGTAGGGATCATTTTAAATACCATCAAATGATGGCGTCAGGCACGTAATTCATAATGACCAAGGTTTTCTCCAGATAAAATTTCCTGGAGTCGTGTGTGGGGCTGTCAGGGGAGTGGTGTAGGGTAGCTTTTTATCATTGAAGTTAGCTTGGATCATAATGAGTTCTGCAATCGTCTTTATCCCAAATTGTTCCATTGCATTCTCCGGTACAATGCTTTCCCTCGGAAATGGGCGCAGACGTTTGCTTGGTTTTTAGTTACTTTTTTTTTATTTTTTTAATTTTTTAATTTTTTTTATTCCCACCACCATCCCCCCCTCTTGGGAGGTCAACTTTATTTTTGTTTATTTTTTTAATAATACAATTTTTTGGCAAAAAAGAGGAGAAAAACATTGTGAAGTCTCTTTGAGGGGGGTTAAAACAACCAAACCAATGAACAAACAGACAAAAAACAAAACAAAAACAAGAGTAAACCAACAACAGTGGAGACCTATGGAGAAATGTACAGTACAATAAAGGAAATTAATTACAGTGTCCCACCAGGTGACCACCCCCCTCCAACACATACACCTCTACATATACACGATTTGACACATATACACTGATATGAACACAATGACAAAGGGACATAATGAAACAAACATCCAGACAAACCATACAGTACAAATATGACAAAGACATATAAAACAAACCGTCAATAACAAACCAACGCAACTAATTGACACTTCGACATACAACTAAAAACAAAGATATCTTAAGACAGGTACTGATTCTCATTACGTATACAGGATTTTATCCTCGTCACAGACTGAAATTAAGCTGATCCATTTTATACGATTTACATTTTTGGATTTACCTTTTGCAGAGATAGAGCTGGGCCAAACTAGAGTGGGGAGAGTAACGATAGTGCCTTTTCCTTTTATTCCCAGGCCTCTTTTTCTCTGATTTTACTCCATCTTTTTGTATAGTCTATAGTTTTTGTTTTGTAGTCCATGGTGCATTCTATTTTGCTATAGTATTTTACAAAGTTCTTGAATCTTTCAATTCTTAAAGTGTCAGCAGATGTTTGTTTAAAGATGAAAGTTTTTGTTAAATATAGAATTATAGGAGTGATTCCACTTGTTTCTTCTGTATTTAGCTCTCCCAACAGTACTTTTTGGAGATCGGGTTGTATGGCAATTGTACAGGCTCCCAGCCATTCTTGCACTTTCTGCCAAAACATTGCTACAATTGGACAGTACCAAAATAGATGATCCACAGTTTCTATCTCTTCCTGGCAGAAACGGCAAAGAGGGGATGATTCTATTCCCCAAATATTTAACATTTTTTTGTTGCTAGAAATTTATAAATAATTTTGTATTGAAAATATCTTATTTTTGGATCAAGTGTCGTTTTGTATATATTTAAAAAACCTTGTTCCAAGGGATTGGTATGTCTAACATTTTTTCCCAACTGTCCATAATCTTATAAGGTATCGATATTAAGTTATTTGTACTTAAGTAGAAGTTATATATATCGAGTGCCTTGTCTTTTAGACTGATGGTACTGTTCTACAGGGATGCTAGGGGGTGCTTTAAATGAGGAAACTCCCTTCTGTAGTGGCTGTCTGTTTGTTACTGACACAGGCTCAACGACAGAATTTTGCAGCATAATCCCATTTGTATGGTGAGTAGTTCCACGACCTGACAGTGTCTCCTCCCCAAAGTCAATGTTGTCCCACACAAGTGTTGTAGGAGCTTTCTTTGAGAATCCCTTTGGTATTTTGTCTCTGCCCTCTACTAGTTGAAGTTGGGCAAGGCTAGTGTCTAGACTCACAAGCTATATATGCCAAAGCTCAGCAAATCCGCTGGAAGAACGATGACTTTACACAGCGTTTAGTGATTAGACTAGGTGAATTTCACACATGCATGTCCTACCTGGGTATTCTAGGAAAAAGGTTTGGAAATGCAGGACTGCAAGACATACTCATTGAGTCCGAAGTTGTTGCCCCAGGATCCATCAACGGGGTGATCAGTGGTCATCACTACAACCGCAGCATGAGGGCACACAAACTTCTGTATGAGAGTCTGCAGCGCATCAGATTTATCACCTTCTTAGACTCCTTGCCACCACAGGAGAGAGATGAGTATATAGATGTCATCAATGAGATCAAATGTGCATTCCCAGATAGAACAATGGATGTTTTGTGTGCAAATGAGAAGTTTGACAAAATGTGTTCAAAGTATGCAGACTTTGTGCAAAGGAAAAGTGCAGAAAACCCAACGTTTGCCTTCTGGAGTTCATACATCGACATGGTGCAGATACTCCTTCTGTTCGTGAGAGCAACACGAGAATCAGACTGGCAGCTTCACCTGTCAACAGTGCGCTTGATGATGAAATGGTTTTTTTTTTCATGTCAATTATGCTAGGTATTTACCTTCATACTGGCTGGAAATGGTCAATTTGCCCATCACACATCCTTCTTGCCACAATGAGCTCAGTGTTAAAGGCCAGTGGACTGTCCAACGTCAAAGTGTCCATGGATTCGCCTCGATTGCTTGTGACCAGGCTATTGAGCAAACATGCAACAGAGATTCCAAGACAAAGGGTGGTTGGACAGGGATAACGCAGAATCGAGCTGCAGTGTATCGCTGGATATTGTCGCAACATGAAAGGGCTGCCATAGCAAGACAATGTGAGTCAATGGCAGGGAAATCTCCTGAAATACGGAAACGAAAAGACCTTGACAGCACACGAATTAATGCTGATGAAAAGGCTGTGACCAGAATCATTTCCACCCTTGATTCCATGCTGAACCCTTTTGATACATACCAAGATGGCATTGTGTGTCTTAGCTCTGGGAAAGTTGCAGCTGAAGAAATCAAGGAGGATTTGCTCGCAGCTCCAGAAAAGGGGGAAAATGCTGTCAAAGAGTTTATGGACCAAAGATTGTTATCACAATCAGTCGACATATTCACTCCCATAAAGGCACAAAAACTGAAGACCTTCAGTGACCAGGCAAAGACAAAGAAGAAATCTGTAGCAGGCAAGGAAGTGATTCTGCGTGCTGACAAGAAGCTATTCTCCAGACTACTCATCCTAGGTCAGAGTAGAAAGATCGACATTCAGTTAGTTTGGGTGGCTTGAAATAGGAGCACCATGAGATAAGCACTGTCTGAGGGCAACATTTTCTTTGTCAGCAGAGTAATTAATTCAACTTTTTTTAATCTTGATTTTTCAGTGGTAAACCTCCACATTGAGGTTACTTCAAACAGAGCATTCATTTGTCATGTTTAACAGTAAGTGCTTCCTTTTGGGTAGCTTCAATTGTGCCATAATTTATCTGTCTCATGTTCCTGAATGTTGCATTTTTTCTGGAACTTTCCAGTACTCTAAATGGTGATATGGTATGTAGAAGAGGAATATTTAAAAATGATGTTTTTAAATATCTATATTTGTGATGTTGCAGTTGGTTACCTGAACAAAAGCACTGACTTGTGTTGTTTCTCCAGCAAGTGCTTTTTGTTGGGGTAGTTTTCAGAAACCTATGCTGCTGCATTGACTAGTTCAACTGTTTAGCAGGTCTATTGCAAAACATTAGTTGAAACACAGGGTAACTGCCAGTGGACAACTATGACTCTGCTGGGTGGGGTAGGGATTTTGTTTCAAGTTTCAAATCTTCCTAGCCTTGAAAGCAGCTTTAATTGTACATCAACTTTACTATTACTCTGATTTTTTTTTATAGAAAGTGCTATCAAGTTGGGGCATAATTTGGCTGGGAAAAACTTCAGGGAAACATTTACAAACAACAGAGTTTGAAGATAAATTATTTAAATGAAGACATTCTCATTCTTGTTTTGAAAGACACAGTTGGGACCCTATCAAAAGCATTAACTTGTATCTATTTTTCAGTAAGTGCTTTTTGTTGGGGTACTTTTCAGTGGACAATGCACCTACAATTGATACGAAGAGCAACGTTAGGCGTACATTCTTCCATTTTTGTTTTAGAATTGTTAAACCTTCCACATTGAGGTTACTTCAAATGGAGCATTCATTTGTCATGTTTAACAGTAAGTGCTTCCTTTTGGGGTAGCTTCAATTGTGCCATAACTTATCTGTCTCATGTTCCTAAAGCCTGGAAAAGACCCCAATCTCTCCAAAAGCTACCGGCCCATCTCCCTGCTATGTACCACCTACAAGCTGTTCGAGAGACTGCTCCTCAGCCGATTATCCCCTCAGATAGACGCTGAGCTTATCAAAGATCAAGCCGGATTCAGATCCGGGAAGTCATGCACAGGCCAACTGCTGAACCTCACCCAGCACATCGAAGACGGATACCAGAAGAAGCTGATAACGGGCACTGCCTTTGTAGATCTGTCAGCAGCTTATGACACCGTCCAGCACAGGCTGCTGATGAAAAAGCTCTACGACATGACAGCGGATGCGAAACTCTGTAACATCATAAGATGTCTTCTGAGCAACCGGATGTTCTACGTCACCCTCAACAACAGGAAAAGCAGATGGTTCCATCAGACCAATGGTCTGCCGCAGGGGCAGTGTCTTGGCCCTCTCCTCTTCAACGTCTACACCAACGACCAGCCCCTCCCGGAAGGATGCAGCAGGTTTATCTACGCGGATGACCTAGCCATGACAACGCAGCAGCACACCTTCCCAGAAGTTGAGTCAACCCTGGAACAAGGCCTCACAGATATGTCAGCGTACTATCGGGAAAACCACCTGCGCCCAAACCCTGGGAAAACTCAAATCTGCAGCTTCCATCTTAAGAACAGAGAGGCTAAACGGGAGCTTGATGTAACCTGGGCCGGATAAAGCTTGAAAAAAACCACCAGCACCCAGTCTATCTGGGAGTAACTTTAGACCGTACCCTGAGCTACAAGGCACACATCCAGAAGACGAGAGCCAAGGTTTCCACCAGGAACAGCCTCCTACGACAATTAACAAACTCAAAGTGGGGGGCCCACCCAAGTACACTGCGCACATCGGCATTAGCCCTTTGCTTTTCCACAGCTGAATATGCCTGCCCAGCATGGAGCAGATCATGCCATGCATGCAAACTAGATCCTATCCTCAATGAGACCTGTAGGATAGTGACCAGGTGCATCAAAACAACCCCTGTACAATGCCTTTATGCCCTCTCTGGCATCGCCCCCCCTGACATCCGCAGAACAGTTATCACGAAAGCTGAACGCACAAAGCAGGCCATCGACAACCGGCATCTACTCCATGAACACTCTGCTGTCCGGAAACGACTCGGCTCCAGGAGCAGTTTTCTGGACACTAGTGAAGCTCTGGAGACCACTCCAACTGATGCCAGGACTACAGAATGGCAAAAGCAATGGAACAGCCTCGGCAGCCAGGCAGCCCAGTGGAAGGAGAGAGGCATCACCCCAGACGAATGCCTCGCCACTGGTCACGACCAAACTTGGGCTGTCTGGAAGACTCTTAACCGACTACGGGTTGGTGAAGGACGGTGCAAGGCATCCATGAAGAAATGGAATATAACAACCTCCGATGCATGTGCGTGTGGGGAACCCCAAACAATGGAACACCTCATGAACTGTACCCAGGCCCCACAATGTACCGGAGATGACCTGGCGAACCAACTGCTGCCGCGCCGCCTGTGCCAATCACTGGAAGGACGAGATATAGAAGATGGCCGGACACGAAGAAGAAGCTACCGGAATAAAACCTTTTCATCAAGATCAGAGTGCTGCCGTATTTCTTACAAGTGTCACTCAGGGACGTTGTACAATTTTAAAAAGAATAATAATAAAGAATTCAGTGATTTTGCAAATGTTTTACCTTTTCGTCATGTTTTTCTGCCTTTCTGCCTAAAATCACCAATGAGAGAAACTAAAACTTTTTTTTTTTTTTTTTGAGAAGGCTTTTTTATTAAATGCATTTTGGAATGATGGCTTCAAAAACACAAGATAACTGCTCATGGTAACCTTCTTCTGGTGAGGTTCTCGATGAACCTCACCTCATTCTGGAACGTGCGGTCACAAACTGTGGCCTGAATATCACTTACTGTTTGAGGGATCCGTCATATCATTCAATCCCATCGAAAGAGATTCTATTGTTCTCTCTGACCATTAAAAGGGAACCCACAGGAGTCTGTGGCGCGTTTCCTTGTGTTACGTTTTTTTTTTGCTGAGGCTTTGGTTTTGACTAGCTTTGTATCATTTCTGAAAATAGGTTTTGATTCTCCTTTCTAAATAGACACTATGACACAGAATTGGTATGGCCTTTTCACAAGTCGCTGGGTAAAACTCCGGCAGTGATGAGAGTTGAAGATGAGACCTCAAGACTTTTTTAATATACTGGAAACCATGAGGATACGAGCAGACCCCAGCGTTTTCAAAGGCAGTAAAATGATCAAACACGGAATTATGAGATGCGCTTAATGTGTTGATCTATCAAATATATATTTTATATACACACAAAATACAGTGGGGTCCAAAAGTCTGAGTCCACCACCAAGATCTGTTTGTTCTCATCGTTCATCAAAAACTAACACAAAATCTCTATTTATATAAATATACTGTATATATATATATATATATATATATATATATTTTTTTTATTTTTTTTTTTCATTATTTTTTTTTTATATTTTTAAATAAATTCTCATCTTGAGTTTTATTTATGAATGACGAAGAAGCGTGTTATTATGTTAACATTGTATACGATCATTTGCTTTTGTCCCATGGTGAAGATTAATCGCTGTGAGTGTGTTCGCATTTTATTTGGAACATTTTTCTGCAGGCATGAATTCCATAAAAGCAACTGTTCTCTTGTCATATCAACAACCTACTACCAAACACGTGATGTCCTCCAAAGAATTCCAACGCAGGTCCTTCTCTGCAGGGTATCTTACGCAAAATTAGGGAAGGTAATTGTGGCCCGAAATTGTCATAATGGTAATAAATGCTGCAGGGGAGCATTGGACAGAACAGCCCTTTGTCTAAAGAGATGCCAGAGGGAGGCGTATAAATGTGGCTTATCTCCAGGATAGTTTTTATTGCTAAATATTTGGGCTAAGTGCCCTCCGTTGCGTAGAAGAACAATAAAAATGATTAAAGTCTTCCTCTAATGTGAGCCTGGAGAAAGGGTTTGAAGCGCCAACACCCTTAGTTGTAAAATACTTTTTTACCACCGTAAACACAGTGTGTGTGCGTGCGTGTGTGGGTGTGTGTGCTCTGTTGAAATCCACCAGAGAAGAGACCGTAAATTATTCTCAAGTGGTCTTATATTGCCCGCCCCATTCTACATGGATGATATCTTTGCACAAAAAGCCCTCGGAGCTTTACCGTCTCTTGCGGCTTTCGTAGGTGTAAAAGGAAATTCAAAAGAGGAAATTCATAGATTCAGGTCTTTGTTCTCCTCTGGACAATTGTGATGGGGAATTACTAGCAAGATAATTATATCTACAGTTAATTCAACTTAATTTTGGTTGTCAACCATGTTGATATACAGTGAGCACCATAATTCATTGGACAGTGACACATTTTTGGTTATTTTGGTTCTGTACTCTAGCACTTTGAGAATGAAAGGATACACTTACAGACTGTTGGCTTTAATTTGAGGGTATTTTCATTCATATCGGATGAACCGTTTAGAAATTATAGAACCTTTTATACATAGCTCCCCCCCATTTTCAGGCACCATAATTCATTGGACAGTTTAACATAATGTAGAATAAAGTAATCATTTTTAATATTTGGTCACATATCCTTTGCATGCAATGACTGCTGGAAGTGTGCGACACATAGACATCACCTGACGCTGGGTATCTTCCCTGGTGTACTGCAGCCATCTTCAGTTCCTGCTTGTTTCTGAGATTTTTGCCTTTGTCTTGTTGCATGATGAAGTGCCGTCCAATGAGTTTGGAAGCATTTGGTTTTATCTGAGCAGATAAAATATTTCCGTAGACTTCAAAATTCATTGTTCTACTTCTGTCTGCAGTCACATCATCGATGAAGACAAGTGAGCCCGTTCCACTGGCAGCCATACAGGCCCAAGCCATAACACCCCCTCCACCATGTTTCACGGATGAGGTGGTATGCTTTGGATCATGGGCATTTCCTTTTTTTCTCCACACTTTCCTCTTTCCATCACTCTGGTACATGTTCATCTTTGTCTCATCTGTCCACAAGACTTTGTTCCAGAACTCTTGGGGCTCTTTTAGGTGCTGTTTAGCAAACTGTAATCTCACCTTTCTGTTCTTCAGGCTTATCAGTGGTTTGCATCTTGTAGTGTACCCTCTGTAGTCCTGCTGGTGTAGTCTTCTACGTATGGTAGACTTTGACACATCTACACCTGCATCCAGGAGAGTGTTTTTAATCTGTTGGGCCGTTGTCAGGGGGTTTTCTTCACCATAGAGAGTATTCTCCGGTCATCCACTACAGTGGTCTTCCTCGGTCTACCAGGTCGTTTTACATAATTGAGTTCACCAGTTGTTTGTTTCTTGTTAATGATGAACCAAACTGTTGACTTGGGCATGCCCAGGGTTTTTGCAATTTTCCGCATTGATTGATTTTCATTTCTGAGCCTCATGACGGCCAGCTCAATTTGCATCGACACTGCTGTCTTCCTCATGTTGTCACACCCCAACAACAATCTCCAAAGGCAATTGCAAAGTCTAGAATCAAGACTAGGCATCAACAGCTGTCTTCTGCATTCACTAACGACACAAATGAATAAACACATCTGTGAAGCCAATTCAACAAATACTTGTAGTACCTTAAAATGGGGGGACCATGTACAAAAGGTGCTGTCATACAAAACGGTTCATCCGATATGGACGAAAATACCCTCAAATTAAAGCTGACAGTCTGCACTTCAAAGTAACCGAAAAATTGTCACTGTACAATGAATTATGGTGCTCAATATATGCGCCCCTTTTTATAGGTTATCCTGTGGTACAGAGCTATAGGCATACATCAGCTATAGGGACCGCTCTCAAATGTTCAGTGAACCAGCGTAATGTGCACAACTGACCATATTTAATCAGGAGATGTGAGATTTACTTTTTCATATTTCAAAGAAATTTCATTGTTTTCATGTTTTCAATTCGATTTTTTCTGCAATAACTAAAAACAAAAAAAGGTATTATGGCTTTCATCACAATTGCACCTACAGCGGTGTGGATACAATTTCTACAGTTGTAAATATACAGTATAGAAACAACCTATATATCTTTAGAATTGCAAGGTAGCCAATGGTTTCTTGAGTGCAGAGGTTGTGTAGGTTCCGACAGACTGCAGGCAGGGAGGAGTGCATTTAGGCCAGTTATGTAAACACCAGGGGATTTCATCTGATATATGATGTGATTGGTAACCGAATTGCAGGAAAATAGTTTAGAAACTATCTTTCCAGAAGCTCTAGAGAGGGTATCTGGGGCAAAGACTAAGTTAGCCTAGAACTCTTAGGAGTTGTATGTGCCTATGTGTGGCACATAACTACGCAGTAGTACGGATGACTTAGTTTGATTGATTTATTCATTCACTGTATTTATTTGACATGGTGCCGTGATAATATTATAGTGCATTGCAATAACTGTATGGCATCTTGAACTACTGTATTTTAAACTACTTTATTCTGCTCCATGCCTGTTCTGGCATCGTATGGGTATTTGTGTGCCTATCGTAACTTGGCTGCTTTTAAATTGCACTGCCGAATGCTGATTGATTCCAGCATTCTTCAATGCGTAATCTGTTAAATGATTATTGACCACAACTAATGCCCATTCCTTCGACTGAAACTCATATCAATACCAATATTCCTTCTCTGATAATGGGACACCTGTGTCATTTCGTTTGTCTATTGCACACAGACTGTAAAGTTGTAAAGTCTGCAATAAAGGCCGTTTTTTTACTTGCTAATTTCTTTTAGGCACCGCCTTGCACAATGCTTTACGAAGAGGGTGATTCAGCCGGCCGCTTTGTGAATGTGTTTGGAGAGCATTAGCGAACAGCTTGTTGTTTCTGTTTTATGGCTGGAATGACTGAAGAGCTAACCGTTATTACGGCTAAGAGATAGCTCAGAGTTTTTACGGCCGCCTGTCTCCTGTGACTCTTGTTCCATCGCCAGACCTTCAGAGAGGGTGTGTAGCGGGCATGCGCAAAGAACGGTAACCTGCTGCAACACACCTGGGTTTCGTGACGTCGGCTAAGAGAGCCGAGCGCGAGACCAACTGTAAACGGCTGCCGGCGGTAATCGATACCCGCCGTGCCTCGATGTGCCACCTCGGCACGCGCCGCTGCATCAAAGAGCGGGGCGTCGACTGTGGAACACGCCCCCACCTACACGACCAATCAAAGGGAGGCGGCATCAGCCACGGGAGACACGCCTCCCCCCCCACCTACACGACCCATCAACGGTTGGTCACCACGGCGACGGAGCAAGTGACGGAGCGAGATGGTTAGAAGGTACGCCAAATGCCATGCCTTCCGACAAACTCTACAAGAGTATTTTTCAAGTTCTGGTATTACGTGTTTCAGCAGAGCACTGCCCACCGATTCTGAGTCAAACACTTCTTTTTTTTTTCTTCTTTTTTAAACAATAATTTATTTCAGATTTTTTCTGTTTTCCTCCCAATTTGGTGGCTAGTTATACTCTCTATTTCTTTAGATTCGCCCTCCCCCACGAGCCCGCCGCCTGTCACTACGGGGTCACGCTAATCCTCAGAGGCCCGCCTCCTCCGAGACCGGACTCGCCCACCTGTCTGCCAGGCGGCAGTGTGGTATAGTGGTTAGGGAACTGGGCTTGTAATGTTAAGGTTGCAGGTTCAATCCCCAGGTGGGAAATGTAAACTGTAAGTCGCTCTGGATAAGAGCGTCTGGTAAATGGCTGTACTGTAATGTCTTACAGGGATGCCCTTCGCGCTTCTCGGCGAGCTCCTGCCGGCTCTCCCTCCCCCCCTGGGGTGGACAGCCAACAGCCGGGGATTGAACTCCGGTCGCAGCGGGGCAACCTGCGTTCCAGGCGAATGCTTTTACCGTTACACCACCCGAGGCCCCTCTCTGAGTCAAACACGTCCGAGTCCAACTTTAATCAAATCAAATCAAATCAAATTTACTTGTATAGCGCTTTTCACAAATGAATTGTCACAAAACGCTTAACAGAAGGGAACTCATGCCTAGACCCCCCCCAAAGCAAGCCTTTAAGCCTTTAAGAAGCCCCAAAGTATGCAAAACCAAGCCTGCCTGCCATCTTGTATTGGGGTGTACACCATGAGACCCCAACATTACAGATACACATGGATCGCATTGTCTTCTTATTGGTCGCTTTGTCTTCTTGATGAAATCAAGGAGTCCAAGGAACCCACAAATGTACACAACAAGCCACCAACGCAAGACATAACTATACAGCTATGTATGCAGTAGCTAGATGGAACATCCTTTTGCCGAAATCAAAAACGAATTCCTGGAAATGCACATTTTCACACCGTGCTGTAAAGCTGAGGTGGGACACACGAGGAGAAGCACATCAGTGTCATTAATTTGTGTGACCAGTAGATGGCGCACGAGGAGCACTAACTAAAAGCCTTCTGCGTCAGGATTTATTGCACACTAGACTACTGCCCCCTTGTGGAACTTTTCCGTGACTGTTATCTTCAGTATGTTTTCACTTGAATTAAAATAATGTGCGAACAGTGGGCAGGATCGCTCTGTTGGATCCCTTCTGTATAGTGAGGTTTGTGAGCTCGCACAGTATTCCAGGTAATGTTGTGGTTAAGGTTATTTTAGAAATACATGTTTTCCTTTCAGCTTTGACTCCTTAATGCATGCAATCTAAGAACCTTGGCAACAGAAGCCACTAGCATAATGAGCATCACTCAGGTTGACCTATTATTATTATTTAAAGAATAAAAATGAAAGAAAAATATATATTTTGGTGTGACATGTAGACTCTCTGTAATGGACAGTCTATATTCTTAGACTGTCCACTACAGTCCATCACTCAAAATATTTGGATATGGGATCTTTGAGCTTCGGGAAAGACAGCTAAAGATGGTTTTTCACTTTATCCTTTTGACCTCTGACCTCAGACAAGTTCATCTGACATTGGACATGTGGATTGATGAGAAAATTTACTGTAGGATCATTTTAAATACCATCAAATGATGGCGTCAGGCACGTAATTCATAATGACCAAGGTTTTCTCCAGATAAAATTTCCTGGAGCGTGTGTGGGGGCTGTCAGGGGAGTGGTGTAGGGTAGCTTTTTATCATTGAAGTTAGCTTGGATCATAATGAGTTCTGCAATCGTCTTTATCCCAAATTGTTCCATTGCATTCTCCGGTACAATGCTTTCCCTCGGAAATGGGCGCAGACGTTTGCTTGGTTTTTAGTTAGTTTTTAATTTTTTAATTTTTTAATTTTTTTTTTTTTTTTTTTTTATTCCCACCACCATCCCCCCCTCTTGGGAGGTCAACTTTATTTTTGTTTATTTTTTTAATAATACAATTTTTTGGCAAAAAAGAGGAGAAAAACATTGTGAAGTCTCTTTGAGGGGGGTTAAAACAACCAAACCAATGAACAAACAGACAAAAAACAAAACAAAAACAAGAGTAAACCAACAACAGTGGAGACCTATGGAGAAATGTACAGTACAATAAAGGAAATTAATTACAGTGTCCCACCAGGTGACCACCCCCCTCCAACACATACACCTCTACATATACACGATTTGACACATATACACTGATATGAACACAATGACAAAGGGACATAATGAAACAAACATCCAGACAAACCATACAGTACAAATATGACAAAGACATATAAAACAAACCGTCAATAACAAACCAACGCAACTAATTGACACTTCGACATACAACTAAAAACAAAGATATCTTAAGACAGGTACTGATTCTCATTACGTATACAGGATTTTATCCTCGTCACAGACTGAAATTAAGCTGATCCATTTTATACGATTTACATTTTTGGATTTACCTTTTGCAGAGATAGAGCTGGGCCAAACTAGAGTGGGGAGAGTAACGATAGTGCCTTTTCCTTTTATTCCCAGGCCTCTTTTTCTCTGATTTTACTCCATCTTTTTGTATAGTCTATAGTTTTTGTTTTGTAGTCCATGGTGCATTCTATTTTACTATAGTATTTTACAAAGTTCTTGATTTTACAAAGTGTCAGCAGATGTTTGTTTAAAGATGAAAGTTTTTGTTAAATATAGAATTATAGGAGTGATTCCACTTGTTTCTTCTGTATTTAGCTCTCCCAACAGTACTTTTTGGAGATCGGGTTGTATGGCAATTGTACAGGCTCCCAGCCATTCTTGCACTTTCTGCCAAAACATTGCTACAATTGGACAGTACCAAAATAGATGATCCACAGTTTCTATCTCTTCCTGGCAGAAACGGCAAAGAGGGGATGATTCTATTCCCCAAATATTTAACATTTTTTTTTGTTGCTAGAAATTTATAAATAATTTTGTATTGAAAATATCTTATTTTTGGATCAAGTGTCGTTTTGTATATATTTAAAAAAACCTTGTTCCAAGGGATTGGTACGTCTAACATTTTTTCCCAACTGTCCATAATCTTATAAGGTATCGATATTAAGTTATTTGTACTTAAGTAGAAGTTATATATATCGAGTGCCTTGTCTTTTAGACTGATGGTACTGTTCTACAGGGATGCTAGGGGGTGCTTTAAATGAGGAAACTCCCTTCTGTAGTGGCTGTCTGTTTGTTACTGACACAGGCTCAACGACAGAATTTTGCAGCATAATCCCATTTGTATGGTGAGTAGTTCCACGACCTGACAGTGTCTCCTCCCCAAAGTCAATGTTGTCCCACACAAGTGTTGTAGGAGCTTTCTTTGAGAATCCCTTTGGTATTTTGTCTCTGCCCTCTACTAGTTGAAGTTGGGCAAGGCTAGTGTCTAGACTCACAAGCTATATATGCCAAAGCTCAGCAAATCCGCTGGAAGAACGATGACTTTACACAGCGTTTAGTGATTAGACTAGGTGAATTTCACACATGCATGTCCTACCTGGGTATTCTAGGAAAAAGGTTTGGAAATGCAGGACTGCAAGACATACTCATTGAGTCCGAAGTTGTTGCCCCAGGATCCATCAACGGGGTGATCAGTGGTCATCACTACAACCGCAGCATGAGGGCACACAAACTTCTGTATGAGAGTCTGCAGCGCATCAGATTTATCACCTTCTTAGACTCCTTGCCACCACAGGAGAGAGATGAGTATATAGATGTCATCAATGAGATCAAATGTGCATTCCCAGATAGAACAATGGATGTTTTGTGTGCAAATGAGAAGTTTGACAAAATGTGTTCAAAGTATGCAGACTTTGTGCAAAGGAAAAGTGCAGAAAACCCAACGTTTGCCTTCTGGAGTTCATACATCGACATGGTGCAGATACTCCTTCTGTTCGTGAGAGCAACACGAGAATCAGACTGGCAGCTTCACCTGTCAACAGTGCGCTTGATGATGAAATGGTTTTTTGCTTACGATCATGTCAATTATGCTAGGTATTTACCTTCATACTGGCTGGAAATGGTCAATTTGCCCATCACACATCCTTCTTGCCACAATGAGCTCAGTGTTAAAGGCCAGTGGACTGTCCAACGTCAAAGTGTCCATGGATTCGCCTCGATTGCTTGTGACCAGGCTATTGAGCAAACATGCAACAGAGATTCCAAGACAAAGGGTGGTTGGACAGGGATAACGCAGAATCGAGCTGCAGTGTATCGCTGGATATTGTCGCAACATGAAAGGGCTGCCATAGCAAGACAATGTGAGTCAATGGCAGGGAAATCTCCTGAAATACGGAAACGAAAAGACCTTGACAGCACACGAATTAATGCTGATGAAAAGGCTGTGACCAGAATCATTTCCACCCTTGATTCCATGCTGAACCCTTTTGATACATACCAAGATGGCATTGTGTGTCTTAGCTCTGGGAAAGTTGCAGCTGAAGAAATCAAGGAGGATTTGCTCGCAGCTCCAGAAAAGGGGGAAATGCTGTCAAAGAGTTTATGGACCAAAGATTGTTATCACAATCAGTCGACATATTCACTCCCATAAAGGCACAAAAACTGAAGACCTTCAGTGACCAGGCAAAGACAAAGAAGAAATCTGTAGCAGGCAAGGAAGTGATTCTGCGTGCTGACAAGAAGCTATTCTCCAGACTACTCATCCTAGGTCAGAGTAGAAAGATCGAGATTTCATTGTCCATATTTAATTCTTGCAAAGAGCTATTGCTTGTTGAATAGCTGTGATCTTTAAATAGTCAATTGAATCATTGCAGCTTCAAATTCTCCATGTGGTTAAATCATGTGATTAAATGTGGCAGTTAAATGAAACTCCTTTTCCTTATGACCATTAACAACACATCAACATAATGGCCGATTATTGTGTAAGAATTGCAGTTGAATGGGGAGGAGCCTCTAGCACCATTCATTAAATGCAATGATTCTTAGTGTTAAAAACAGGATGAATCTATTAACCTCCATTCAGTTAGTTTGGGTGGCTTGAAATAGGAGCACCATGAGATAAGCACTGTCTGAGGGCAACATTTTCTTTGTCAGCAGAGTAATTAATTCAACTTTTTTTAATCTTGATTTTTCAGTGGTAAACCTCCACATTGAGGTTACTTCAAACAGAGCATTCATTTGTCATGTTTAACAGTAAGTGCTTCCTTTTGGGGTAGCTTCAATTGTGCCATAATTTATCTGTCTCATGTTCCTGAATGTTGCATTTTTTCTGGAACTTTCCAGTACTCTAAATGGTGATATGGTATGTAGAAGAGGAATATTTAAAAATGATGTTTTTATATCTATATTTGTGATGTTGCAGTTGGTTACCTGAACAAAAGCACTGACTTGTGTTGTTTCTCCAGCAAGTGCTTTTTGTTGGGGTAGTTTTCAGAAACCTATGCTGCTGCATTGACTAGTTCAACTGTTTAGCAGGTCTATTGCAAAACATTAGTTGAAACACAGGGTAACTGCCAGTGGACAACTATGACTCTGCTGGGTGGGGTAGGAATTTTGTTTCAAGTTTCAAATCTTCCTAGCCTTGAAAGCAGCTTTAATTGTACATCAACTTTACTATTACTCTGATTTTTTTTTATATAGAAAGTGCTATCAAGTTGGGGCATAATTTGGCTGGGAAAAACTTCAGGGAAACATTTACAAACAACAGAGTTTGAAGATAAATGATTTAAATGAAGACATTCTCATTCTTGTTTTGAAAGACACAGTTGGGACCCTATCAAAAGCATTAACTTGTATCTATTTTTCAGTAAGTGCTTTTTGTTGGGGTACTTTTCAGTGGGAAATGCACCTACAATTGATAAGAAGAGCAACGTTAGGCGTACATTCTTCCATTTTTGTTTTAGAATTGTTAAACCTCCACATTGAGGTTACTTCAAATGGAGCATTCATTTGTCATGTTTAACAGTAAGTGCTTCCTTTTGGGGTAGCTTCAACTGTGCCATAACTTATCTGTCTCATGTTCCTGAATGTTGCATTTTTTCTGCAACTTTCCAGTACTCTAAATGGTGATATGGTATGTAGAAGAGGAATATTTAAAAATGATGTTTTTAAATATCTATATTTGTGATGTTGCAGTTGGTTACCTGAACAAAAGCACTGACTTTTGTTGGCGTAGTTTTCAGCAACCTGTGCTGCTGCATTGACTAGTTCAACTGTTTAGCAGGTCTATTGCAAAACATTAGTTGAAACACAGGGTAACTGCCAGTGGACAACTATGACTCTGCTGGGTGGGGTAGGAATTTTGTTTCAAGTTTCAAATCTTCCTAGCCTTGAAAGCAGCTTTAATTGTACTTCAACTTTACTATTACTCTGATTTTTTTTATAGAAAGTGCTATCAAGTTGGGGCATAATTTGGCTGGAAAAACTCAGGGAAACATTTACAAACAACAGAGTTTGAAGATAAATGATTTAAATGAAGACATTCTCATTCCTGTTTTGAAAGACACAGTTGGGACCCTATCAAAAGCATTAACTTGTCTCTATTTTTCAGTAAGTGCTTTTTGTTGGGGTACTTTTCAGTGGACAATGCACCTACAATTGATACGAAGAGCAACGTTAGGCGTACATTCTTCCATTTTTGTTTTAGAATTGTTAAACCTCCACATTGAGGTTACTTCAAATGGAGCATTCATTTGTCATGTTTAACAGTAAGTGCTTCCTTTTGGTGTAGCTTCAATTGTGCCATTGTGCCATACAGCACTTTACAGCACACTAGATGGTGCTGTTGTATGTATAAGGGAAATATTTACACTGGGGATTTCATTGTCCATATTTAATTCTTGCAAAGAGCTATTGCTTGTTGAAAAGCTGTGATATTTAAATAGTCAATTGAATCATTGCAGCTTCAAATTCTCCATTGTGGTTAAATCATGTGATTAAATGTGGCGCTTAAATTAAACTCCTTTTCCTTATGACCATTAACAACACATCAACATAATGGCCGATTATTGTGTAAGAATTGCAGTTGAAGGGGGAGGAGCCTCTAGCACCATTCATTAAATGCAATGATTCTTAGTGTTACAATCTATTAACCTCCATTCAGTTAGTTTGGGTGGCTTGAAATAGGAGCACCATGAGATAAGCACTGTCTGAGGGCAACATTTTCTTTGTCAGCAGAGTAATTAATTCAACTTTTTTTAATCTTGATTTTTCAGTGGTAAACCTCCACATTGAGGTTACTTCAAACAGAGCATTCATTTGTCATGTTTAACAGTAAGTGCTTCCTTTTGGGGTAGCTTCAATTGTGCCATAATTTATCTGTCTCATGTTCCTGAATGTTGCATTTTTTCTGGAACTTTCCAGTACTCTAAATGGTGATATGGTATGTAGAAGAGGAATATTTAAAAATGATGTTTTTAAATATCTATATTTGTGATGTTGCAGTTGGTTACCTGAACAAAAGCACTGACTTGTGTTGTTTCTCCAGCAAGTGCTTTTTGTTGGGGTAGTTTTCAGAAACCTATGCTGCTGCATTGACTAGTTCAACTGTTTAGCAGGTCTATTGCAAAACATTAGTTGAAACACAGGGTAACTGCCAGTGGACAACTATGACTCTGCTGGGTGGGGTAGGAATTTTGTTTCAAGTTTCAAATCTTCCTAGCCTTGAAAGCAGCTTTAATTGTACATCAACTTTACTATTACTCTGATTTTTTTTTATAGAAAGTGCTATCAAGTTGGGGCATAATTTGGCTGGGAAAAACTTCAGGGAAACATTTACAAACAACAGAGTTTGAAGATAAATGATTTAAATGAAGACATTCTCATTCCTGTTTTGAAAGAAACAGTTGGGACCCTATCAAAAGCATTAACTTGTCTCTATTTTTCAGTAAGTGCTTTTTGTTGGGGTACTTTTCAGTGGACAATGCACCTACAATTGATACGAAGAGCAACGTTAGGCGTACATTCTTCCATTTTTGTTTTAGAATTGTTAAACCTCCACATTGAGGTTACTTCAAATGGAGCATTCATTTGTCATGTTTAACAGTAAGTGCTTCCTTTTGGGGTAGCTTCAACTGTGCCATAACTTATCTGTCTCATGTTCCTGAATGTTGCATTTTTTCTGCAACTTTCCAGTACTCTAAATGGTGATATGGTATGTAGAAGAGGAATATTTAAAAATGATGTTTTTAAATATCTATATTTGTGATGTTGCAGTTGGTTACTTGAACAAAAGCACTGACTTTTGTTGGGGTAGTTTTCAGCAACCTGTGCTGCTGCATTGACTAGTTCAACTGTTTAGCAGGTCTATTGCAAAACATTAGTTGAAACACAGGGTAACTGCCAGTGGACAACTATGACTCTGCTGGGTGGGGTAGGAATTTTGTTTCAAGTTTCAAATCTTCCTAGCCTTGAAAGCAGCTTTAATTGTACTTCAACTTTAGTATTACTCTGATTTTTTTTTTTTTTAAAAGTGCTATCAAGTTGGGGCATAATTTGGCTGGGAAAAACTTCAGGGAAACATTTACAAACAACAGAGTTTGAAGATAAATGATTTAAATGAAGACATTCTCATTCTTGTTTTGAAAGACACAGTTGGGTGTAATGTGGGTCGAGGATGGAAGAGCCACTCGCAGATGTCACGAATATCTAAAAGCTAACTACAAGTAGTCAGCCACTAAGTCTGCGAACAGATAAGGAAGCACGGGGAAAAATGGATGGACAAAGAAAAAAGAAACTCCGGGCATAAAGTCCACGGAAAAATAATAACAACCCAAAGGTTGTGGACTCTTCAACGAAGAGGTAAGAAACTAAAATGATTTTAGAGACTTTAGCTCTGGGAGTTTTTAACCCAAAAACAAAAGAATGAATCTCGAAAAGGAAATGCCACCGGAGTGACGAGCAATAACCAAAGCTAGAAAGGAAATAATCCTCCTAGAACGGTAACCACAGAGTGGCAACGCTAAACCTTTTAAAAGAGATCCTAAATAGTACCTTCTCTCTTTAACTGAGAGACCACCAAGTGGAAAACTAATACCCTAGTTCTTGTACCGGCTAGAGCGTAACAATGTTTTACACAGAAGCGTTTGTGATACGAAAACGCAGCCTTTAAATAGTAGGCGGAATAAACACTGATAATCCACAGCTGGCCATGACCGGGAAAATCCCTGACAAAAGACCATATAAGGGAAATGACAATGACAATGATTCCTCATACAAAGCAAAGGGAACCGACCATAACATGGTCAAGCGCCCTCCAGCGGCTGAACAAGGTAAAACCATGACAGGACCCCCCCCTTAAGGAGCGGCCCCAGCCGATCCCCCAGAACCATGCCGATGGAAATCGCGAATAAGATCGGGGTCCAGAATATTCCTGGATGGAACCCAGCAGCGCTCCTCAGGACCATAGCCCTCCCAGTCTACTAAGTATTGAACGCCCCTGCCCACACGCCTACTAGAAATAATGCGACGCACCGTGTAAACCGGCTGGCCATCAATAAGTCGAGGTGGAGGCGGTGGTACATCAACCGGAGCCAAAGGGCTAGTAACAACCGGCTTAATGCGGGAGACGTGAAATGTGGGGTGAACCCTCATGGATCGGGGAAGTTGAAGGCGAACGGTGACAGGATTGATTTTACGGATAATCTTGAAAGGCCCCACAAAACGAGGAGCAAGCTTACGCGATTCAACCCGCAACGGTAAATCGCGAGTGGAGAGCCACACCCGTTGCCCTACACGGTATGACGGCGCCGGACGACGACGCCTGTCAGCGATAACCTTCTGGCGGGCAGAAGCCCGCAGGAGCGACTCGCGCACCTTTCTCCATGTAACCCGACACCGTCGGACAAATGACGCCGCAGACGGCACTCCCACGTCTTTCTCTAGTTCAGGGAACAGAGGTGGTTGGAAACCGAACTGTGCCTCAAAAGGAGAGAGACCAGTGGACGCACCAGTGGACGCGCGTATTCAGCCCAGGCGAGATGTCGACTCCAAGAGGTAGGATTGGATGAAGCCAAACAGCGAAGCGTTCCTTCCATAGATTGGTTAGTCCGCTCTGTCTGCCCATTGGACTCAGGATGAAATCCCGAGACAGACTTACGGACGCCCCCAAAGGGAACAGAAAGCTCGCCAAAATCGGGCCGCAAACTGGGGTCCGCGATCAGACACCACGTCCAGGGGAAGACCATGGATACGGAACACATGATCAACCACCAACCGAGCGGTTTCGAGCGGCGGACGGCAACTTGGGCAGAGGGATAAAATGAGCCGCCTTGGAGAACCTATCCACTACCACCAGGATAACCGTGTGACCTTCAGATGCTGGTAGACCAGTCACAAAATCCATGGCGATGTGACTCCAAGGACGACTAGGGATGGGCAGTGGCCGAAGAAGACCAGATGGTGGAAGCCGAGACCCTTTATTCCGAGCACATATGGAACAGGCCGAAACGCATTCACGCACATCACTCTCATTTTAGGCCACCAGAACCTTCTGGCTAAGAATTCATGAGTCCTGTGAATACCCGGATGACCCGTCAACCGGGAAAAATGACCCCATTGCAACACCTGAGCACGCACTTTGGATGGTACAAAAGGCGATCCGGAGGACCACCACCCGGATCCGGTTCCAGACTTTGTGCCTTACGCACCACGGATTCAATACTCCAAGAAACTGGAGCCAGAATCTGAGCGGCGGGAACAATGGGCTCAGGAGAGTGATTCACCTCTGAACCGTCAAATAACCGAGAGAGTGCATCTGGTTTGGTGTTTTTAGAACCAGGGCGGTATGTCAGAATAAAATTAAAGCGCGTAAAGAAAAGCGACCATCGGGCCTGCCGTGAATTACGACGCTTGGTGTCCTGAATGTACTCAAGGTTTTTATGATCGGTCCAGACCGTGAACGGATGTTCAGCCCCCTCTAACCAATGACGCCACTCCTCGAGCGCCAGTTTTACTGCTAACAACTCTCTGTCCCCGACGTCATAATTTCTCTCCGCAGGGGAAAGTCCCTGGGAGAAATAAGCACAGGGGTGGATCTTCTGATCCAGAGGAGAGCGTTGAGACAGTATCGCCCCTACTCCAAGCTCCGAGGCGTCGACCTCTACCACAAAGGGGAGAGATGGATTAGGGGTGATGAGAATGGGTTCGGAGGTGAACCTCCTTTTTAACTCTAAAAATGCTGCCTCAGCTTTTGATGTCCATAAAAACCGTGAGGGAGCAGATTTTGTAGTAAGAGCCGAAATAGGAGCAACCACGGAGCTAAAATTGCGAATGAAACGCCGGTAAAAATTAGCGAACCCCAAGAATCGTTGGACCTGCTTCACCGATTCAGGGGTGGACCAATCCCTGACCGCTGACACCTTCCTGGGATCCATTTGGATACTCCCCTCCGCCACAATAAAACCCAGAAATGAAACTGAACTGGAGTGGAAAACGCATTTCTCGGCTTTGACGAACAGCCGCGCCTCTAAGAGACACTCTAACACTCGTCTAACGTGTTCTTTGTGTTCAGAGAGATTTTTAGAAAAAATTAGAATGTCGTCTAAATAGACGAAAACAAATCTCTCTAACATTTCTCTGAGCACGTCGTTCACAAAAGCCTGAAACACTGAGGGGGCGCTAGTGAGTCCAAAAGGCATGACCAGGTACTCATAGTGGCCGCTGTGAGTGTTAAAAGCGGTCTTCCACTCATCCCCCTCACGAATCCGCACCAAGTTGTAAGCATTGCGCAAGTCAAGCTTGGAAAACACAGATGCTCCTTGGAGACGTTCAAAAGCGGAATTCATGAGGGGAAGCGGGTACCGGTTCTTGACGGTGATATTATTAAGACCTCGATAATCAATACATGGCCTTAATCCCCCATCTTTCTTCCCTACAAAGAAAAAACCCGCACCTGCAGGTGACGTAGATGGTCTAATAAAGCCATTTTTTAAAGATTCCTTGATGTACTCTCTCATGGCAGTGCTCTCAGGAACCGAGAGAGAATACAGAGAACCGCGGGAGGAATAGTACCCGGCTGTAGTTCGATAGCGCAATCATATGTTCTATGCGGAGGTAAAGTGGTGGCCCTTTGTTTACTAAAAACCTCACTGAGATTAGCATAAACATTAGGCACGCCACTAGGTAAAGGAAATACCTCCGCACTAAGGAGTTCCAAACTGTCTGATTGCGAACTAAAACTGGAGCAGTCATCAACCGGTTTTCTCCAGTCGGTCAGCGAATGCCAGTCTAAACTCCCCTCTCTCTCCTCTGACATAAAGGAGGGCGTGTCTCCGTCCACCGAATCCCTCTCGGTCTCATCCTCAGCTATTTGGAAGGGCGTGTCTCCGTCCACCGAATCCCTCTCTGTCTCATCCTCAGCTATTTGGGAGGGTGTGTCCTGATCCACGGAGCATGTGTCAGATTCGTCCGCGACCGAACTAACCTCGCTCTCAATAGTCTGATATCAAGGGGAAAAGACCTGTTGACAATGATGAGCACACTGGGAACCCCACTGAATTATGACCTCATTCTGATCACCCCAGTTAATGTGTGGCTTATGTTTGCTAAGCCAAGAATTACCTAATACCAGGGGATAGGTCGGCGAGTCAACTAAAAATAATTTAATGTGTTCTGTGTGATCTTTAAAGAGCACACGCATACACACATTTTCAGTCCTGTCGTGAATACTACCAGAACCCAGCGGTCGACCATCGAGTGCCGTAATAAAGCGGGGCTGAGAAAGAGCGCGCACAGGTATCTGTGCGTCCAGAGCCCACTTGGCATCCATAAAACAGTCTACCGCCCCTGAATCTAAAAAGGCGTCAATTTTAACAGATTGTTCGTGCCAACTTAATTCAATGGGTAAAAAGGTTCGAAAGGATGTAGTCAAATGTCTCGCCAGTGCCTTTCGATCCACTAGTGAGACTGACCTTTTCCCTTAAGTTTAGGACAGTTAATCGTATTGTGGCCCTTCTGCCTGCAGTAGCGACAGTATTCTGGGCGAGAGTCAACCCTTTTTGTATTCTTAATGGATGAACTACCCACTTGCATGGGTTCCTCCCCTCCTTCCCTAGAACCTGACGGTTCAGGGACTCCCGTAGACCGGGGAAACCAAACGCGCCCAGGCGTAGTTTTATTCCGGTTGTCCCGTCTCTCTCTCACGCTCTCTGATACGATTGTCAATGCGTATGGCGGTAGAAACCAAGGTTTCAAATGAATCAGGGGAATCAAGAGCCGACAATGCGTCTTTAACTGACTCAGAGGGCGTTCGTGAATAGCGTACTGAGCGGACCCTCCGACCAGCCAGTTTCACCAGCCAGCGATCTAAATTGGATAGAAAACTCCGCTACGCTAAGCGACCCCTGACGAATCCGAACCAGTCTTATAGCTGCCTCTTTACCAGAGATTTCATGATCAAACACCAGCTCCATCTCCTTCATAAATTTATCGGAGTCGTCTAAAATTGGTGCCTGCGATCGTATAAGCGGAACCGCCCATTTGAGAGCAGCCCCAGTCAGAAGAGATAAAATAAGTGACACTCGTGCATTATTAGACTGATAACAAGAGGGTTGAGCAGTAGCGTCATTTCAGCAAAAGCCAAGGTATGGCAAGGGAAGGTGGGGGGGTGACATTTTTTGTCAAATCAGTTGTGCAATAGTCAATTTTGGTGAGTTGTTTCTGTACAATTTACTTATATATTTAGGTAACATTAATAAACAAAGGAGACAACTACAGTATGTAACTAGTAAACCTATTTTTTAATTCCAGTGGATCATAATGATATAGTCTTATACAAATCTTTTTTTAGTGAAATGTAGTGATAAGCGCTACAGGACCTCATCACGGTAAGGCACGTTAGCTAGCTTGTTGGCTTCACAATCGCGGGTGGCGTTAAGTCCGGTTTTTCACTAAAATAACATATAGAACGTGTTCGTATTGACACAACATGACATGGACTTGTTCATGAATATGTTACAGTTTAATTAACAGTATTATGGCGTTTATACAGTTTGTATAAAATTAAAAATGTGGCTAGAAGCCAAGGTATAGCGAGTGCCATACCTTGCCATACCAAAACGACGCCCCTGGGGTTGAGCCCTATAAATAATCAGGCATTGTGAAATAAACCCTCGACATTTGCCCGACTCTCCGTCATAACGTGGAGGAAGTTGAATTTTAGGTTCACGAGGAGGAGGAAGTGCTTGTGCAACATTCTGAAGTAACTGAGCCCCGGAAACCTGTACCGGGGTTTGTGTGCTACTTAGTTGCGAAAAATTATTTACTAAATCCCGCATGGAACTTTCCATCGCGAGCAATCTCGCATACATCTCCCTTTGTTGCTCACTGGCCTCTGTTAATTGGAAGTGCAGTTGCCGGATGGCCTCCGCTTGACCAGCTAGCAATGTTTGTTGCGTAGCCACAGTTAGCTCGATATTCGTAGTTTTTGCTGGCTCTGTCATAGTTGGCTTCTGCGTACTGTAATGTGGGTCGAGGATGGAAGAGCCACTCGCAGATGTCACGAATATCTAAAAGCTAACTACAAGTAGTCAGCCACTAAGTCTGCGAACAGATAAGGAAGCAGGGGGAAAAATGGATGGACAAAGAAAAAGAAACTCCGGGCATAAAGTCCACGGAAAATAATAACAACCCAAAGGTTGTGGACTCTTCAACGAAGAGGTAAGAAACTAAAATGATTTTAGAGACTTTAGCTCTGGGAGTTTTTTAACCCAAAAACAAAAGAATGAATCTCGAAAAGGAAATGCCACCGGAGTGACGAGCAATAACCAAAGCTAGAAAGGAAATAATCCTCCTAGAACGGTAACCACAGAGTGGCAACGCTAAACCTTTTAAAAGAGATCCTAAATAGTACCTTCTCTCTTTAACTGAGAGACCACCAAGTGGAAAACTAATACCTTAGTTCTTGTACCGGCTAGAGCGTAACAATGTTTTACACAGAAGCGTTTGTGATACGAAAAACGCAGCCTTTAAATAGTAGGCGGAATAAACACTGATAATCCACAGCTGGCCATGACCGGGAAAATCCCTGACAAAAGACCATATAAGGGAAATGACAATGACAATGATTCCTCATACAAAGCAAAGGGAACCGACCATAACATGGTCAAGCGCCCTCCAGCGGCTGAACAAGGTAAAACCATGACATTGGGACCCTATCAAAAGCATGAACTTGTCTCTATTTTTCAGTAAGTGCTTTTTGTTGGGGTACTTTTCAGTGGACAATGCACCTACAATTGATACGAAGAGCAACGTTAGGCGTACATTCTTCCATTTTTGTTTTAGAATTGTTAAACCTCCACATTGAGGTTACTTCAAATGGAGCATTCATTTGTCATGTTTAACAGTAAGTGCTTCCTTTTGGGGTAGCTTCAATTGTACCATACAGCACTTTACAGCACACTAGATGGTGCTGTTGTATGTATAAGGGAAATAATTACACTGGGGATTTCATTGTCCATATTTAATTCTTGCAAAGAGCTATTGCTTGTTGAATAGCTGTGATCTTTAAATAGTCAATTGAATCATTGCAGCTTCAAATTATCCATGTGGTTAAATCATGTGATTAAATGTGGCATCCATCCATCCATCCATCCATTTTCTACCGCTTTTCCGGGTCGGGTCGCGGGGGCAGCGTCCTAAGCAGGGAGACCCAGACTTCCCTCTCCCCGCCCACTTCGTCCAGCTCTTCCGGGGGAATCCCGAGGCGTTCCCAGGCCAGCCGAGAGACATAGTCTCCAGCGTGTCCTGGGTCTTCCCGGGCCTCCTCCCGGTGGGACGTGCCCGGAACACCTCACCCGGGAGGCGTCCAGGAGGCATCCTAACCAGATGCCCGAGCCACCTCATCTGGCTCCTCTCGATGCGGAGGAGCAGCGGCTCTACTCTGAGCCCCTCCCGGATGACCGAGCTCCTCACCCTATCTCTAAGGGAGAGCCCAGACACCCTGCGGAGGAAACTCATTTCAGCCGCTTGTATTCGCGATCTCGTTCTTTCGGTCACTACCCACAACTCGTGACCATAGGTGAGGGTAGGAACATAGATCGACCGGTAAATCGAGAGCTTTGCCTTTAGGCTCAGCTCCCTCTTTACCACGACAGACCGATGCAGCGTCTGCATCACTGCCGACGCCGCACCAATCCGCCTGTCGATCTCCCGCTCCATCCTTCCCTCACTCGTGAACAAGACCCCGAGGTATTTAAACTCCTCCACTTGGGGCAGGATCTCCTCCCCAACCCGGAGAGTGCACTCCACCTTTTTCCGGCTGAGAACCATGGTCTCGGATTTGGAGGTGCTGATTCTCATACCAGCCGCTTCACACTCGGCTGCGAACCGCTCCAGCAAGAGCTGGAGGTCACGGCCCGATGAAGCCAACAGGACCACATCATCTGCAAAGAGCAGTGACCCAATCCTCAGGCCACCGAACCGGACCCCTCAACGCCCAGGCTGCGCCTAGATATTCTGTCCATAAAAGTTATGAACAGAACCGGTGACAAAGGGCAGCCCTGGCGGAGTCCAACCCTCACCGGGAACAAGTCCGACTTACTGCCAGCCATGCGGACCAAGCTCTGGCACCGGTCGTACAGGGACCGAATGGCCCGTATCAAGGGGTCCGGTACCCCATACTCCCGGAGCACCCCCACAAGACTCCCGAGGGACACGGTCGAAAGCCTTCTCCAAGTCCACAAAACATGTGTAGACTGGTTGGGCAAACTCCCATGCACCATCCAGGACCCCGCGGAGGGTGTAGAGCTGGTCCACAGTTCCGCGACCAGGACGAAAACCACATTGCTCCTCCTGAATCCGAGGTTCAACCATCCGACGGACCCTCCTCTCCAGAACCCCTGAATAGACCTTACCAGGGAGGCTGAGGAGTGTGATCCCCCTGTAGTTGGAACACACCCTCTGGTCCCCTTTCTTGAAGAGGGGACCACCACCCCGGTCTGCCAGTCCAGAGGCACTGCCCCGATGTCCACGCGATGCTGCAGAGTCGTGTCAACCAAGACAGCCCCACAACATCCAGAGCCTTGAGGGACTCCGGGCGGATCTCATCCACCCCGAGGCCCTGCCACCACGGAGCTTTTTAACCACCGTGGCGACCTCAGCCCCAGAGATAGGAGAGCCCACCCCCGAGTCCCCAGACCCTGCTTCCTCGCTGGAAGGCGTGTCGGTGGGATTGAGGAGGTCTTCGAAGTATTCCCTCCACCGACCCACAACGTCCCGAGTCGAGGTCAGCAGCGCCCCATCCCCACTGTACACAGTGTTGACAGTGCACTGCTTCCCCATCCTGAGACGCCGGATGGTGGTCCAGAACCTCCTCGAAGCCATTCGAAGTCGTTCTCCATGGCCTCACCGAGCTCCTCCCATGCCCGAGTTTTTGCCTCAGCGACCGCCGAAGCCGCGCTCCGCTTGGCTCGCCGATACCTATCTGCTGCCTCCGGAGTCCCACAGGCCAAAAAGGTCCGATAGGACTCCTTCTTCAGCTTGACGGCATCCTTCACTGCCGGTGTCCACCAGCGGGTTCGGGGATTACCGCCGCGACAGGCACCGACGACCTTGCGGCCACAGCTCCGGTCAGCCGCCTCGACAATAGAGGCACGGAACATGGCCCACTCGGACTCAATGTCCCCCGCCTCCCCCGGGACATGGTTGAAGCTCTCCCGGAGGTGGGAGTTGAAGCTCCTTCTGACAGGAGACTCTGCCAGACGTTCCCAGCAGACCCTCACAATACGTTTGGGCCTGCCAGGCCTGACCGGCATCCTCCCCCACCATTGGAGCCAACTCACCACCAGGTGGTGATCAGTTGACAGCTCCGCCCCTCTCTTCACCCGAGTGTCCAAGACATGCGGCCGCAAGTCCGACGACACGACCACAAAGTCGATCATTGAACTGCGGCCCAGGGTGTCCTGGTGCCAGGTGCATATATGGACACGCTTGTGCTTGAACATGGTGTTCGTTATGGACAATCTGTGACAAGCACAGAAGTCCAACAACAAAGCACCATTCTGGTTCAGATCGGGGGGGCCGTTCCTCCCAATCACGCCCCTCCAGGTCTCACTATCGTTGCCCACGTGGGCATTGAAGTCTCCCAGCAAAACGAGGGAGTCCCCGGAAGGAGTGTTCTCAAACACCCCCTCCAAGGACTCCAAAAAGGGTGGGTATTCTGAGCTGCTGTTTGGAGCATAAGCACAAACAACAGTCAGGACCCGTCCCCCCACCCGAAGGCGGAGGGAGGCTACCCTCTCGTCTACCGGGGTGAACCCCAACGTACAGGCACCGAGCCGGGGGGCAATAAGTATTCCCACCCCTGCTCGGCGCCTCCCACCAGGGGCAACTCCAGAGTGGAAGAGAGTCCAACCCCTCTCAAGGAGACTGGTTCCGGAGCCCATGCCGTGCGTCGAGGCGAGGCCGACTATATCTAGCCGGAACCTCTCGACCTCCCGCACCAGCTCAGGCTCCTTCCCCGCCAGAGAGGTGACATTCCACATCCCTAGAGCTAGCTTCTGCAGCTGAGGATCGGACCGCCAAGGCCCCCGCCTTCGGCCGCCGCCCATCTCACACTGCACCCGACCCCCTTGGCCCCTCCCATGGGTGGTGAGCCCATGGGAAGGGGGTCCTACGTTGCCTCTTCGGGCTGTGCCCGGCCGAGCCCCATAGGTGTAGGCTCGGCCACCAGGCGCTCGCCCTCGAGCCCTACCCCCGGGCCTGGCTCCAGGGGGGCCCGGTGACCAGCGTCCGGGCGAGGGAAACGTATTTCCAATTTTGTTTGTCATCATGGGGGGTCTTGTGAGCCATGCTTTGTCTGGTCCCTAACCCAGGACCTGTTTGCCTTGGGTGACCCTACCAGGGGCATGAAGCCCCCGACAACTTAGCTCCTGGGATCATTGGGACACGCAAACCCCTCCACCACGGTAAGGTGGCGGCTCAAGGAGGAGATTAAATGTGGCAGTTAAATTAAACTCCTTTTCCTTATGACCATTAACAACACATCAACATAATGGCTGATTATTGTGTAAGAATTGCGGTTGAAGGGGGAGGAGCCTCAAGCACCATTCATTAAATGCAATGATTCTTAGTGTTAAAATCTATTAACCTCCATTCAGTTAGTTTGGGTGGCTTGAAATAGGAGCACCATGAGATAAGCACTGTTTGAGGGCAACATTTTCTTTGTCAGCAGAGTAATTAATTTAACTTTTTTAATCTTGATTTTTATTGGTAAACCTCCACATTGAGGTTACTTCAAACAGAGCATTCATTTGTCATGTTTAACAGTAAGTGCTTCCTTTTGGGGTAGCTTCAATTGTGCCATAACTTATCTGTCTCATGTTCCTGAATGTTGCATTTTTTCTGCAACTTTCCAGTACTCTAAATGGTGATATGGTATGTAGAAGAGGAATATTTAAAAATGATGTTTTTAAATATCTATATTTGTGATGTTGCAGTTGGTTACCTGAACAAAAGCACTGACTTGTGTTGTTTCTCCAGCAAGTGCTTTTTGTTGGGGTAGTTTTCAGCAACCTATGCTGCTGCATTGACTAGTTCAACTGTTTAGCAGGTCTATTGCAAAACATTAGTTGAAACACAGGGTAACTGCCAGTGGACAACTATGACTCTGCTGGGTGGGGTAGGAATTTTGTTTCAAGTTTCAAATCTTCCTAGCCTTGAAAGCAGCTTTAATTGTACTTCAACTTTAGTATTACTCTGATTTTTTTTTTTAGAAAGTGCTATCAAGTTGGGGCATAATTTGGCTGGGAAAAACTTCAGGGAAACATTTACAAACAACAGAGTTTGAAGATAAATGATTTAAATGAAGACATTCTCATTCTTGTTTTGAAAGACACAGTTGGGACCCTATCAAAAGCATTAACTTGTCTCTATTTTTCAGTAAGTGCTTTTTGTTGGGGTACTTTTCAGTGGACAATGCACCTACAATTGATACGAAGAGCAACGTTAGGCGTACATTCTTCCATTTTTGTTTTAGAATTGTTAAACCTCCACATTGAGGTTACTTCAAATGGAGCATTCATTTGTCATGTTTAACAGTAAGTGCTTCCTTTTGGGGTAGCTTCAATTGTGCCATACAGCACTTTACAGCACACTAGATGGTGCTGTTGTATGTATAAGGGAAATATTTACACTGGGGATTTCATTGTCCATATTTAATTCTTGCAAAGAGCTATTGCTTGTTGAAAAGCTGTGATATTTAAATAGTCAATTGAATCATTGCAGCTTCAAATTCTCCATTGTGGTTAAATCATGTGATTAAATGTGGCAGTTAAATTAAACTCCTTTTCCTTATGACCATTAACAACACATCAACATAATGGCCGATTATTGTGTAAGAATTGCAGTTGAAGGGGAGGAGCCTCTAGCACCATTCATTAAATGCAATGATTCTTAGTGTTAAAATCTATTAACCTCCATTCAGTTAGTTTGGGTGGCTTGAAATAGGAGCACCATGAGATAAGCACTGTCTGAGGGCAACATTTTCTTTGTCAGCAGAGTAATTAATTCAACTTTTTTTAATCTTGATTTTTTATTGGTAAACCTCCACATTGAGGTTACTTCAAACAGAGCATTCATTTGTCATGTTTAACAGTAAGTGCTTCCTTTTGGGGTAGCTTCAATTGTGCCATAATTTATCTGTCTCATGTTCCTGAATGTTGCATTTTTCTGCAACTTTCCAGTACTCTAAATGGTGATTTGGTATGTAGAAGAGGAATATTTAAAAATGATGTTTTTAAATATCTATATTTGTGATGTTGCAGTTGGTTACCTGAACAAAAGCACTGACTTGTGTTGTTTCTCCAGCAAGGGCTTTTTGTTGGGGTAGTTTTCAGAAACCTATGCTGCTGCATTGACTAGTTCAACTGTTTAGCAGGTCTATTGCAAAACATTAGTTGAAACACAGGGTAACTGCCAGTGGACAACTATGACTCTGCTGGGTGGGGTAGGAATTTTGTTTCAAGTTTCAAATCTTCCTAGCCTTGAAAGCAGCTTTAATTGTACTTCAACTTTACTATTACTCTGATTTTTTTTTTTAGAAAGTGCTATCAAGTTGGGGCATAATTTGGCTGGGAAAAACTTCAGGGAAACATTTACAAACAACAGAGTTTGAAGATAAATGATTTAAATGAAGACATTCTCATTCTTGTTTTGAAAGACACAGTTGGGACCCTATCAAAAGCATTAACTTGTCTCTATTTTTCAGTAAGTGCTTTTTGTTGGGGTACTTTTCAGTGGACAATGCACCTACAATTGATACGAAGAGCAACGTTAGGCGTACATTCTTCCATTTTTGTTTTAGAATTGTTAAACCTCCACATTGAGGTTACTTCAAATGGAGCATTCATTTGTCATGTTTAACAGTAAGTGCTTCCTTTTGGTGTAGCTTCAATTGTGCCATACAGCACTTTACAGCACACTAGATGGTGCTGTTGTATGTATAAGGGAAATATTTACACTGGGGATTTCATTGTCCATATTTAATTCTTGCAAAGAGCTATTGCTTGTTGAAAAGCTGTGATATTTAAATAGTCAATTGAATCATTGCAGCTTCAAATTCTCCATTGTGGTTAAATCATGTGATTAAATGTGGCGCTTAAATTAAACTCCTTTTCCTTATGACCATTAACAACACATCAACATAATGGCCGATTATTGTGTAAGAATTGCAGTTGAAGGGGAGGAGCCTCTAGCACCATTCATTAAATGCAATGATTCTTAGTGTTAAAATCTATTAACCTCCATTCAGTTAGTTTGGGTGGCTTGAAATAGGAGCACCATGAGATAAGCACTGTCTGAGGGCAACATTTTCTTTGTCAGCAGAGTAATTAATTCAACTTTTTTTAATCTTGATTTTTTATTGGTAAACCTCCACATTGAGGTTACTTCAAACAGAGCATTCATTTGTCATGTTTAACAGTAAGTGCTTCCTTTTGGGGTAGCTTCAATTGTGCCATAATTTATCTGTCTCATGTTCCTGAATGTTGCATTTTTTCTAACTTTCCAGTACTCTAAATGGTGATTTGGTATGTAGAAGAGGAATATTTAAAAATGATGTTTTTAAATATCTATATTTGTGATGTTGCAGTTGGTTACCTGAACAAAAGCACTGACTTGTGTTGTTTCTCCAGCAAGGGCTTTTTGTTGGGGTAGTTTTCAGAAACCTATGCTGCTGCATTGACTACTTCAACTGTTTAGCACGTCTATTGCAAAACATTAGTTGAAACACAGGGTAACTGCCAGTGGACAACTATGACTCTGCTGGGTGGGGTAGGAATTTTGTTTCACGTTTCAAATCTTCCTAGCCTTGAAAGCAGCTTTAATTGTACTTCAACTTTACTATTACTCTGATTTTTTTTTATAGAAAGTGCTATCAAGTTGGGGCATAATTTGGCTGGGGAAAACTTCAGGGAAACATTTACAAACAACAGAGTTTGAAGATAAATGATTTAAATGAAGACATTCTCATTCCTGTTTTGAAAGACACAGTTGGGACCCTATCAAAAGCATTAACTTGTCTCTATTTTTCAGTAAGTGCTTTTTGTTGGGGTACTTTTCAGTGGACAATGCACCTACAATTGATACGAAGAGCAACGTTAGGCGTACATTCTTCCATTTTTGTTTTAGAATTGTTAAACCTCCACATTGAGGTTACTTCAAATGGAGCATTCATTTGTCATGTTTAACAGTAAGTGCTTCCTTTTGGTGTAGCTTCAATTGTGCCATACAGCACTTTACAGCACACTAGATGGTGCTGTTGTATGTATAAGGGAAATATTTACACTGGGGATTTCATTGTCCATATTTAATTCTTGCAAAGAGCTATTGCTTGTTGAAAAGCTGTGATATTTAAATAGTCAATTGAATCATTGCAGCTTCAAATTCTCCATTGTGGTTAAATCATGTGATTAAATGTGGCGCTTAAATAAAACTCCTTTTCCTTATGACCATTAACAACACATCAACATAATGGCCGATTATTGTGTAAGAATTGCAGTTGAAGGGGGAGGAGCCTCTAGCACCATTCATTAAATGCAATGATTCTTAGTGTTACAATCTATTAACCTCCATTCAGTTAGTTTGGGTGGCTTGAAATAGGAGCACCATGAGATAAGCACTGTCTGAGGGCAACATTTTCTTTGTCAGCAGAGTAATTAATTCAACTTTTTTAATCTTGATTTTTCAGTGGTAAACCTCCACATTGAGGTTACTTCAAACAGAGCATTCATTTGTCATGTTTAACAGTAAGTGCTTCCTTTTGGGGTAGCTTCAATTGTGCCATAATTTATCTGTCTCATGTTCCTGAATGTTGCATTTTTTTCTCTAACTTTCCAGTACTCTAAATGGTGATTTGGTATGTAGAAGAGGAATATTTAAAAATGATGTTTTTAAATATCTATATTTGTGATGTTGCAGTTGGTTACCTGAACAAAAGCACTGACTTGTGTTGTTTCTCCAGCAAGGGCTTTTTGTTGGGGTAGTTTTCAGAAACCTATGCTGCTGCATTGACTAGTTCAACTGTTTAGCACGTCTATTGCAAAACATTAGTTGAAACACAGGGTAACTGCCAGTGGACAACTATGACTCTGCTGGGTGGGGTAGGAATTTTGTTTCAAGTTTCAAATCTTCCTAGCCTTGAAAGCAGCTTTAATTGTACTTCAACTTTACTATTACTCTGATTTTTTTTTATAGAAAGTGCTATCAAGTTGGGGCATAATTTGGCTGGGAAAACTTCAGGGAAACATTTACAAACAACAGAGTTTGAAGATAAATGATTTAAATGAAGACATTCTCATTCTTGTTTTGAAAGACACAGTTGGGACCCTATCAAAAGCATTAACTTGTCTCTATTTTTCAGTAAGTGCTTTTTGTTGGGATACTTTTCAGTGGACAATGCACCTACAATTGATAAGAAGAGCAACGTTAGGCGTACATTCTTCCATTTTTGTTTTAGATTTGTTAAACCTCCACATTGAGGTTACTTCAAATGGAGCATTCATTTGTCATGTTTAACAGTAAGTGCTTCCTTTTGGGGTAGCTTCAATTGTACCATACAGCACTTTACAGCACACTAGATGGTGCTGTTGTATGTATAAGGGAAATATTTACACTGGGGATTTCATTGTCCATATTTAATTCTTGCAAAGAGCTATTGCTTGTTGAATAGCTGTGATCTTTAAATAGTCAATTGAATCATTGCAGCTTCAAATTCTCCATGTGGTTAAATCATGTGATTAAATGTGGCAGTTAAATGAAACTCCTTTTCCTTATGACCATTAACAACACATCAACATAATGGCCGATTATTGTGTAAGAATTGCAGTTGAATGGGGAGGAGCCTCTAGCACCATTCATTAAATGCAATGATTCTTAGTGTTAAAAACAGGATGAATCTATTAACCTCCATTCAGTTAGTTTGGGTGGCTTGAAATAGGAGCACCATGAGATAAGCAGTGTCTGAGGGCAACATTTTCTTTGTCAGCAGAGTAATTAATTCAACTTTTTTTAATCTTGATTTTTCAGTGGTAAACCTCCACATTGAGGTTACTTCAAACAGAGCATTAATTTGTCATGTTTAACCACACGGTCAGAGGAAATAACATCTTCGAGGGGCCAGGGGCAGGGGCTGTGTTCATGAGGCTGGGTTTTAATACTGAAGTTTTGTTACTGAAATCATGTAGCCCACACCTGAGATACAACTTAGTTAACTCCTGAGCCCAAATGTGATCAGAATTAAAGCCATCTGCTGCCCCATTCCT
>JAINUG010000539.1:67500-90000 GCA_029706075.1 Aldrovandia affinis | reverse complement strand
TATAAAGGCAATTCTATATAAAGGCAAACACCTCTCAAACTAGCAGAGCATGTTTCTCATTCTGTCAAACTTTTCTCCTCTTCATGATGGAAACATTGGTAAAAATCTTTTTATATTTTTATTTTTGTGTGCAAATGTCAGTTCTCTTCAATGATTTTATTAAAAACACTTTGGCTGCTCAGGTTCATTAACTGAGCTTGAGGACACAGGGACATGTTTATTTGATCTGAAATAAATATTAATGTAGTTCAATTATATATTTATTTAATCTGCTCATTTTCAGGCAGTGTGTGTTTATTTGATCTGAAATGAGTGTGTATAAGTTTTATATTTATATGCATTTAATGTGCTGATTTTAATTTTTTTGTTTCTGATTTTATCCCATTTTTCTCCCAATTTGGTAGCCAATTAGACCCGCTATTTTTACATCAATCCCCCCCTAGTAATGTGAGTTCGCTGCCGTAGTCCTGCGACCGGTAGTGACGGCGAAGTGACGCCTCTTACGAGACGGCACCCGCAGGCCGCCGACCGTAACCCGGTACTACAAGGCCACTCTACGCAGCGAACGTCACGTCGGCTCCCCTCCCCCCCTGGGGCGACAGCCAATCGCCGCCCCCTGGTGGCACTCCCGGCCAGAGCCGACACTTGGCGAGACGGGGAATTGAACCCCGGTCTCCGTGGCCAGCGTCGGACGTTGTAACCACTGGACCACGCGGGAGGCCTTAATGTGCTGATTTTGACGCAGTGCGTGTTGTATGTTTGGTTTTCAGCAGATTCCATGTCCAGCCCTTCCCCCTCCCCCACCCCTCTCCCTGCAGAGTGTGATCAGTGCTGCCCCCTGCTGCTCATTGTGTGTCCAGTCACTGCTCTCCTGGCTGCTCTCCTCTCTGCTGCCTGTGTGTACTGCTGCTGTCACAGAGAAGGTGAGTCTCTTTCACACGGACACACACTTGATACATACACACATATATACACTCAAACTCTCTCTCTCTCACACACACACACACACACATGTACGTGAGGTTTCTCTGACTTGATGTTTTTGCGAGGGATTTGACCTTTGACCTGGGGCTAAATCCACAGGCTCCAGGGAACCTACAGTTCAGCTGAAGAAAGAGAGCGCAAGAAGAACCGATCAGGTATTTATACACACACACACAATGCACACACACACACACACACACACACACACACACACACACACACACACACACACACTCACTCACTCACTCTATACATACTGTGGTGTCCCCAGGGGTTGGGCGACACGCACGGACCTTGCAGAGGGCGTAGGCAAGTTCAAGAACACGGAGGAGGCAGTATTCAAAACAAAACAATAATTTATTAACCTAATAATCTTGACAAACGCTACACAAAACAAAGGGCAGGGTATTCGGGGGAATACAAACACAAAGTCCACAATCCTACTCGTTGTCAAGGTCCGTAATCCAATTCCAAAATCCAGTTCAGTGCCGTAATCCAGTCAGTAGTCAATCCAAAGGGGGTCCTCAAAACAATCCAAGTTCATGCACAAAAACACTCCAAAACACTCTTTCTCCAAATACTGGCTGGTCAATAGACTTCATAGTACTCACTCCTACAAACACACTCAGCAACTCCTTCCCACACACATTCCTACTCCTCTCTCAGTGTGATGGGAATCAGCCCTTTAAATAGGCCTTGAAATGGCCTTCAGCTGTTCGTTAGTCCCATTGCCTTTACTTTGCTCAGGTGTGACTGTGGCCTGCTGGGAAATGTAGTGTTTCCTGGCTTCCATGTGTTGGAGGCCAGGCAGCCATTTCCTTGTGCAGCCCCTTGGGCTGCCACACACCCTCCTCCTCAGCTCTGACCTCGGGAGGGCTGAGCGGCCTATGTCCAGCGGCCACCAGGAGGGCCCCCCTCTCCAGGTCCACTCAGGCAGTGCTCCGCGAGGATCAAATGTCCAGCTTCCATCTCCATTCGCCTGAAAAAACATCTGCACGCCGTTAGTGAATGGCACAAGTTGCTCACCTTTACTGCCACCAAGTGGCCATATGGGTGTACCGGCTCTGGGCTCCACGGACGGAGCGGGCACCACTCCTGCTCTGGTCTTCACCAGCCCTCCATGGCTCCTCCGGTGCCCTTTGTGCCGTTTCAGAATCCAGTGTCCATGCTTTAGCCTTTTCTTCCACGTCCCTTTTGCTTTCAGAGGGTCAAGTTCAGCATCCAGTGAAAACATGTTGCTCAACACAGAGTCAATTTTATTCCTGGATTTATTTTCCACATTTGCCTCAAAATCCCCTTTCCCTAGCCATTTCCTAGGGTCATCCCATTCCATCATCTGCTGGTTCCATTTCCCGTTTTTCTTCCGACGAGAATTTCTGCGCTCCATTCTTCTCTGTCTTTTTAATTATATCGGAACAGAAAGACTCACCACATCAGGAGATGGTTGGGTGTCCCACCTGACCTCAGCCATCGCCAAGAGGCTTTCTTCCACACCATGGTCCCACCACAGTTCATCCTCCACATACTGCTCCTCTAGTCCCCTTCCAAGGTCCTGCAGGCTGAGTGGGACTGAAGACCATCCATCCCACTCCAACTCCAATGTCTGGTCATTGCCTCCTGCTGGCTCCACTGGCTGTGAGAGCTCCACCTGTGTGGCAGAATCTTGTACACCGGGCACACGTTTTGCACACTCAAGCTCTTCACTCACCTCGTCTAGTTGATTCTGTAGGTCAAGTAGCGTTTCCGTTTGGATTTTCAACACCTCACGAAATGAATTCTCTGTGGCCCACTGCTGGGCTTATTTTTGGTCCAGTCTCTCCCTTAAGTCATGCACTTCCTCTCGCAGTAGAGGAAGCTCTTCATTTTTCTTTTGTTCTATTATGAGGGCTGCAGAGGTAGTTTGGTGAAGTTCCTGTAATTTCAACATTTTCTCTTCTTGTTGTAACGCAAGGGTCTTCACCTGCTCCAACTGTGCCTCTAGCTCCCGCCTTCCCTCACGCTCTTGCTCCACTTGGCTCCGGAGTTGCTCCGCCTCGGACGCATGGTTCTCCGCTGCTCTCCTTAGCTCCGCCTCGTTCTGCTCGAGCCTGGTCTGTACATCCCCCAAGGCCCTGGCATATTCGTCTTTAGCCTGGTCCTGGGACTCCTGGATGTCCAGACAATGTCGCTGCTTATTCTCCAACTTCTTAGTTAGGTTACTGACCCGCTCTTCGAGCGCCAGGTTGTGGGCCTCTACCCGCCTCACTTCATCGCCCAGGGATGCGTTGTCCTTCTCCAGCTCCCCAGCCATGATTCCCAGCACTCTCAGGGAGTCAATATGCTCATCCCGCGATTTCATCACGGCCATCAGGTGGCGCTCCTCCGAGGTCCCCAACTCCACCTTCATCCGGTCCAGCTCAGTCTGGGCATCTTTTAGTTGTTGGACCCCCCGGAGGGTGGTTCGTCATTGGTCCTCCACCATGGCCGCCCGTCTCTGGTTCTTCACCAGGTCCTCCCTCTGGTCCCGACAACACTTCTCCAGTTTTCGGATCACTTCATCTTGGCCCTTTATCACATCTTGTGCCTCTCCCAACTCTGTCTCTAAAACAGCATATTTCTCAGCTTCATTTTTATGCTGCTTTTGTGGCCTACCTGGGATCTTTTTCCTCTTTTCCCTAGGGGGCACCACAGAGCAGGGGTGGCCATTTTTCTCTCCGACTTCTTTCGTTTCTTGTCCCTCCTTTGGGTCTTTCCAGCCCACTTCTTCCCTCCTGGAACACTCACTGGGTTGGTGGCCATACTCCAGACAGCATATGCCCCACGGGGCACCACTTTGTGCCAATTGGGCCTGCTCCTTGTTCCAAGTCTCCATGGCTGGGCCTACTGTCCAGTCACCTTCCATCAGCGTGCCTTTTCCTTTCAAAAATCCCAAAAATAAATCCTGCTGCACTACCTCCTCTTGCCTATATGTGATGCCCTCTGCCCGCATTCTCCACCATATGTGGTGTCCCCAGGGGTTGGGCGACACGCACGGACCTTGCAGGCAAGTTCAAGAACACGGAGGAGGCAGTATTCAAAACAAAACAATAATTTATTAACCTAATAATCTTGACAAACGCTACACAAAACAAAGGGCAGGGTATTCGGGGGATACAAACACAAAGTCCACAATCCTACTCGTTGTCAAGGTCCGTAATCCAATCCAAAATCCAGTTCAGTGGTGTAATCCAGTCAGTAGTCAATCCAAAGGGGGTCCTCAAAACAATACAAGTTCATACACAAAAACACTCCAAAACACTCTTTCTCCAAATACTGGCTGGTCAATAGACTTCACAGTACTCACTCTGTCAAACACACTCAGCAACTCCTTCCCACACACATTCCTACTCCTCTCTCAGTGTGATGGGAATCAGCCCTTTAAATAGGCCTTGAAATGGCCTTCAGCTGTTCGTTAGTCCCATTGCCTTTACTTTGCTCAGGTGTGACTGTGGCCTGCTGGGAAATGTAGTGTTTCCTGGCTTCCATGTGTTGGAGGCCAGGCAGCCATTTCCTTGTGCAGCCCCTTGGGCTGCCGCACACCCTCCTCCTCAGCTCTGACCTCGGGAGGGCTGAGCGGCCTATGTCCAGCAGCCACCAGGAGGGCCCCCCTCTCCAGGTCCACTCAGGCAGTGCTCCGCCGGGATCAAATGTCCAGATTCCATCTCCATTCGCCTGAAAAACATCTGCACGCTGTTAGTGAATGGCACAAGTTGTTCACCTTTACTGCCACCAAGTGGCCATAAGGGTGTACCGGCTCTGGGCTCCACGGACGGAGCGGGCACCGCTCCTGCTCTGGTCTTCACCAGCCCTCCATGGCTCCTCTCGTGCCCTTTGTGCCGTTTCAGAATCCAGTGTCCTCGCTTTAGCCTTTTCTTCCACGTCCCTTTTGCTTTCAGGGGGTCAAGTTCAGCATCCAGTGAAAACATGTTTCTCAACACAGAGTAAATTTTATTCCTGGATTTATTTTCCACATTGGTCTCAAAATCCCCTTTCCCTAGCCATTTCCTAGGGTCATCCCATTCCATCATCTGCCTGCTCCGTTTCCCGTTTTTCTTCCGACGAGAATTTCTGCGCTCCATTCTTCTCTGTCTTTTTAATTATATCGGAACAGAAAGACTCACCACATCAGGAGATGGTTGGGTGTCCCACCTGACCTCAGCCATCGCCAAGAGGCTTTCTTCCACACCATGGTCCCACCACAGTTCATCCTCCACATACTGCTCCTCTAGTCCCCTTCCAAGGTCCTGCAGGCTGAGTGGGACTGAAGACCATCCATCCCACTCCAACTCCAATGTCTGGTCATTGCCTCCTGCTGGCTCCACTGGCTGTGAGAGCTCCACCTGTGTGGCAGAATCTTGTACACCGGGCACACGTTTTGCACACTCAAGCTCTTCACTCACCTCGTCCAGTTGATTCTGTAGGTCAAGTAGCGTTTCCGTTTGGATTTTCAACACCTCACGAAATGAATTCTCTGTGGCCCACTGCTGGGCTTATTTTTGGTCCAGTCTCTCCCTTAAGTCATGCACTTCCTCTCGCAGTAGAGGAAGCTCTTCATTTTTCTTTTGTTCTATTAGGAGGGCTGCAGAGGTAGTTTGGTGAAGTTCCTGTCATTTCAACATTTTCTCTTCTTGTTGTAACGCAAGGGTCTTCACCTGCTCCAACTGTGCCTCTAGCTCCCGCCTTCCCTCACGCTCTTGCTCTGCTGGGAAATGTAGTGTTTCCTGGCTCCCATGTGTTGTAGGCCAGGCAGCCATTTCATTGTGCAGCACCCTTGGGCTGCCACAATACACACACACACATACACGCACATAAACACACACACACACACTCTATACATACACACACACATACACACACTCTATACATACACACACACACACACACACACACAAAAGCACACACACACCCACATAAACACACACACACACATACACACACACACACAAATAAACACACACACGCACGCACGCACACACACACACACACACACACACACAAAAACACACACCTAAACACACACACACACACACACACACACACACACACACACACACACACACACACACACACATAAACACACACTTGCAAACATAAAGTGTCTTAATAGGGCGTTGGGCCGCCAGGAGTCACCAGATTCTACAAGTGTGTGGAACTCTACTGGAGGGATGCAACACCATTATTCCATGAGGAATTCCATCATTTGGTGTTTTGGTGATGGTGGAAAACGCTGTCTCAGACGTGGCTCCAGAATCCCACACACTCACACACACATACGCACACATTCACACACACATTAACTCACACACAAACACATTCACACACGCACACGCACACACACATTACACACTCACACAAACCTCCACACACACTGACACACAACAATTACACTCACACAAACCCACACACTCTCACACACACACACACACACACATTACACACTCACACAAACGCACACACACACTCACACATACAAACATTACACACTCTCACACACAGGTTCACACACACACTCACCCACGCGCTATGCTGTGTGTAATGTGTGTATTCAGAGAGAAGAGGAAGGGGTTAATTACGCCACACTGGAGATTCGGACAGGACACAAACGCGTCAAGACCAAACCCATACAGACCCCTGACTTCTGTACTTACTCAGAGGTGAAAACTGCTCATTCACCCTGAGCTGCTCTCTCTTACTGTACCTGCTCTATTATACTGACCTGCTCTCTCTCACTGTACCTGCTCAATTACACTGACCTGCTCTCTCTTACTGTACCTCCTCTATTATACTGACCTGCTCTCTCTCACTGTACCTGCTCAATTACACTGACCTGCTCTCTCTTACTGTACCTGCTCAATTACACTGACCTGCTCTCTCTTACTGTACCTGCTCTATTACACTGACCTGCTCTCTCCTACTGTACCTGCTCTATTACACTGACCTGCTCTTACTGTACCTGCTCTACTGTGACCTGCTCTATTACACTGACCTGCTCTCTCTTACTGTACCTGCTCTATTACACTGACCTGCTCTCTCTTACTGTACCTGCTCTATTACACTGACCTGCTCTCTCTTACTGTACCTGCTCTATTACACTGACCTGCTCTCTCTTACTGTACCTGCTCTATTACACTGACCTGCTCTCTGATGTTAAAACACAGAAAGTTGCCCCTGGGGCATGTAAAAAGGTCTTTGTGTGTTTGTATTAAAAGGAAACTGTTCTTTTGGCCCCTGTCTGTAATTGGTGTGTTTTATTTTTCTGCATATTAAAATCTCCTTGTTCTGGTTTCCTCAGGTGATTTGTCTTGCTTATGGTAGCATGTTCACGCCTATTCCCCGACTTATTGACACTTCCAAACTCTGGTGGAACAGGATTAAACTCCTGCAGCTCACGGAGTGGAGAGATTGGTACCGTGCTGTGAAATTGGGCTCTCAAATGGGTCTTTGGGTATTTTAGTGATTGATTCCAGTATAGTAGATTTCTTTAATCATGTTGTGATGGGGTGGTTTTTTAAGGCATTTCACATTGTAGATTTTTAAAATATTCTTTCCATATAGCTCCAATACTTTTGGCTCTTCAGTGTGATAATGCTCTTTCTGAGGGTGGAGGCTGTACTCCTGTAATAATGCTCTTTCTGAGGTCTACACATCTAGTCCCTTTACTGCCTGATAGTGGTGCTCATTCTGTCTCAGAAATATTTTCCCCCTGAATCAAAGTGTGGTTACTTTCACTGTTATGTTTATATACATGTATATCGTTAATAAACAGATATCACAGATGTCCATAGGGCTCTATCCATTCATGTGTTCATTTCCCCTATAGAAAGCTCCTCCTCTTCTCACAGCTCTGACATCAGAGGCGATGACACAAAGAGCATATAGCTGTGTCTGCCCATTAAAGACGAAGTCTGCTCGTCCTACAGACAGTGTTGCCTGGAGAGCCGGCCGGTCGGACAGACAGACAGACATGGACGGCTCCTGTATTGCTGCAGTCTTCTGGCTTTGTGAGTAGACATTTATACACTGTTATAACACATACATTATATATTATTATAACACTCAGAAATACACCATTATACTCTCCACGAATACCCATTCAGCACACTTTTAAGATAATTTAAAATTGATATATTTTTTTTAAAGGCAGATGAGCTTTTCCCACAGGTGTGTGTTTCTCTAACATAGTTCTGTTTGTACAGGTGTGTGTTTCTCTAACATAGTTCTGTTTGTACAGGTGTGTGTTTGTCTCTGCAGCACAGAGCTTCTGGAGAAACTGTTCTCAGATCAGTGAAAGCTGGAGCCAACATCACTCTGCACTGTGATTTGAAAACCTTACTTAATGTCATATGGTACCAACGATGCTTCATCTCCAATCATCCAGTAACTGAATTTTCACTGAATGATTTTGACTGGCGCAAACGGCATAAAGTCTCAGGTATAGAGCTTGAGGTGAACCGCTCAACTGCTTCCATTGATCTGAAGATTCTGAATTTCTCGGACTCGAACCTGGGATTATACTATTGTGCCACAAAGACCAGAGATAAAGATGGAAAGGATAATCACCTGCGTGGGAACATTACGACCGAGCTTGTGTATGCAGGTGAGCTGACAGTCTCATAATCCTTCCTAGTAGGCCTATGCATTATAATAATGTAATATAATAAATATGATCAGATTATGAAGCTGTTTCACTGGTCATATTCAGTGTGTCTCACTGTCCTGTTCCATGAGACAGACCAGGAAGTGAACATTTTGTATGAAAAAGATGAGAAAGCATAAAAATAGTTTGAATAAAAATAAACAGTAAAGAATAAAAGTGTAAAAATGTAATTAGAGATTATGAAAAAAGAAAGATTCCAAGGCACTCACTTGGATTAAAACACCTTTATTCTCTTGACAGGAACATTAAAAAAAATCATTCACACGTAATTAGAGATTACTCTGATATGAACATTGTGAGGAGAAAACGATAGAAACACAAATAATTGAATCTAATAATGTGCAGTTTATAATCCAGAATATGACGTGTACATTTATAAAGGCAATTCTGTATAAAGGCAAACACCTCTCAAACTAGCAGAGCACGTTTCTCATTCTGTCAAACTTTTCTCCTCTTCATGATGGAAACACTGGTAAAAATCTCTTTTATATTTTTATTTTTTGTGTGCAAATGTCAGTTCTCTTCAATAATTTTATTAAAAACACTTTGGCTGCTCAGGTTCATTAACTGAGCTTGAGGACACAGGGACATGTTTATTTTATCTCAAATAAATATTAATGTTTTTCAATTGTATATTTATTTAATCTGCTCATTTTCAGGCAGTGTGTGTTTATTTGATCTGAAATGAGTGTGTATAAGTTTTATATGTATATGTATTTAATGTGCTGATTTTGGTTTTAGCAGATTCCATGTCCAGCCCTTCCCCCTCCCCCACCCCTCTCCCTCCAGGGTGTGATCAGTGCTGCCCCCTGCTGCTCATTGTGTGTCCAGTCACTGCTCTCCTCTCCGCTGCCTGTGGATACTGCTGCAGAAAGCGATCAGGTGGGTCCAGCACGGTCGACTTGGAGACAGACTCACCCTCAACGCCTCCATAACTACACTGTGAAACATGGCATGGGGACACGGCAGGACTATGGTCAGACTATGGTCATGCCACTGTCAGTGTGTTACAGTCAGACTACGGTCATGTCAGTGTGTGGTCATGTTACAGTCAGACTACGGTCATGTCAGTGTGTGGTCATGTTACAGTCAGACTACGGTCATGTCAGTGTGTGGTCATAACACTGTCACTGTGGTCATGTTACAGTCAGACTACGGTCATGTAATATATGCCATTTAGCAGACGCTCTTATCCAAAGCGACTTTCAGTAATGAGTGCATACCTTATTCAGTATATGTGGTCCCAGTGAGAATTGAACCCACAACCTAAGCGTTGATTTTGATGTTGATGTTGATGTTGATGTTGATGTAACTTCATTTCCAGGATTGCAGATTTCCCGGAGGAGTGAAGCATACGTAACGCAGGTACCACTTTCAATCTGAACTGTCCAATCACGGCACCGACATCACTTACTGTCCAATCACGGCTCAGACATCACTTACTGTCCAATCACGGCTCAGACATCACTTACTGTCCAATCACGGCTCAGACATCACTTACTGTCCAATCACGGCTCCGACATCACTTACTGTCCAATCACGGCTCAGACATCACTTACTGTCCAATCACAGCACCAACAGTAAGTGATGTCGGAGCTGTGATTGGACAGTACACGGCACGGCAGCGTCCAAACTTCCCTTAATCTCACAAGTGGCTCATTTATGCATGTGAGTGGGGCACATAAATCATTTCTTGCTATAATATTTCTTAAAATATGAATGTGTCAATAATGTGTCATCAGCTATGTAACTGGTCAGTACACATAAACACACATACGGTATACACACACACACACACACACACATACACAAACTCACACACACACACATATACACACACACACACACACGCACACGCACACGCACATCTTATAATTAAGGAGAATTGGAACAGAACACAGGTTGGCAGTGTAGTGTAATGGTTAGGGAGCTGGGCTTGTAACTCAGAGGTTGCAGGTTCAATTCCCAGGTGGGGCACGGCTGTTGTACCCTTGAGCTAAAGGCACTTAACCTGAATTGCTTCAGTAAAATATCCAGCTGTATAAATGGATTGTATGTAAAGAAATGTAAACTGTGTAAGTCGCTCTGGATAAGAGCGTCTGCTAAATGCCTAAAATGTAAATGTAATGTAATGTAATGAATTGTAAAGGACAGTACAGGTGGAGTCCACACACGTATGGTTCTATTACGACACCTGGTGGTGGAGCAGGAGTACTGCAGCAGACCTGGTGTAGAACAATGTTATTGAAATACTGAAACTCTTTAGATAAGGGTAAAATTTTAGAATACTCCTGCAGATCGTTGACCATTTATAAACCGCAATATGCAATCATGTGAAAAAGAATTTTGTTTTGAATATTGGTCAAAATTGTCTTTAAAATTGTTAGTAAGCTGCAGGAATTTTGATACCTAGTTTTTCAAATAAAGTATTTGACCCATATGTGTAATATCACAGAGTGAATCCTGAGTGTAATATCACAGAGTGAATCCTCAGTGTAATATCGCAGAGTGAATCCTCAGTGTAATATCACAGAGTGAATTCTGAGTGTAATATCACAGAGTGAATCCTGAGTGTAATATCACAGAGTGAATCCTCAGTGTAATATCACAGAGTGAATCCTCAGTGTAATATCACAGAGTGAATCCTCAGTGTAATTTCACAGAGTGAATCCTGAGTGTAATATCACAGAGTGAATCCTGAGTGTAATATCACAGAGTGAATCCTCAGTGTAATATCACAGAGTGAATCCTCAGTGTAATATCGCAGAGTGAATCCTGAGTGTAATATCACAGAGTGAATCCTCAGTGTAATATCACAGAGTGAATCCTGAGTGTAATTTCACAGAGTGAATCCTCAGTGTAATATCACAGAGTGAATCCTCAGTGTAATTTCACACAGATCTGTAGGACAGTGAGGCGGGTAATATCTGGGCTTCACAGACGCTCAGCTCTGTAAGCTGCTGTTCTTCTTTTCTCCAGAGAGAAAGCTGTGTGGAGGCAGGAGGAGGCCTGAGTGTCTACACTGAAGTTAAATATGCCCAGCTGTGAGCCTGCGGAACACACCTCCGGCATGCTCCTGTCCTTTCCGTATCGCAAGCGCAGCTGACCCCCAGCTGACCCCGATCAGCCTCCCAGCATGACCCCGATCAGCCTCCCAGCATGACCCCGATCAGCCTCCCAGCATGACCCCGATCAGCCTCCCAGCATGACCCCGATCAGCCTCCCAGCATGACCCCGATCAGCCTCCCAGCATGACCCACCGCAGCCTCCCAGCATGACCCACCGCAGCCTCCCAGCATGACCCCGATCAGCCTCCCAGCATGACCCCGATCAGCCTCCCAGCATGACCCCGATCAGCCTCCCAGCATGACCCCGATCAGCCTCCCAGCATGCCCCGATCAGCCTCCCAGCATGACCCCGATCAGCCTCCCAGCATGACCCAGCCTCCCAGCATGACCCCGATCAGCCTCCCAGCATGACCCCGATCAGCCTCCCAGCATGACCCCGATCAGCCTCCCAGCATGACCCCGATCAGCCTCCCAGCATGACCCACCGCAGCCTCCCAGCATGACCCCGATCAGCCTCCCAGCATGACCCCGATCAGCCTCCCAGCATGACCTCCCCCCGATCAGCCTGACCCCAGCATGACCCCGCCCTCCCAGCATGACCCCGATCAGCCTCCCAGCATGAGCAGCCTCCCAGCATGACCCCCGATCAGCCTCCCAGCATGACCCCGATCAGCCTCCCAGCATGACCTCAGCCTCCCAACATGACCCAGCATGACGCAGCCTCCCAGCATGACCCCGATCAGCCTCCCAGCATGACCCCGATCAGCCTCCCAGCATGACCCTCATTTTCTGACCCATCGCAGCTCTGACATGCTCTCATTTTCTGTGCTCTCCGACGTCTCTATTTTACTGACCGTACTCGTTTTCACTCCGTGTGTTTTTGTGGGATGCTGAAACTGTATTAAAGGGCTGTGGAATCATGGATTCCGTTTGTGTTGTGAGTGAATGACTTGCCCCAGACTGGAGGGAGGACTGTGTAATAACAGCGGAGTTATCTAAATATCTAAAGTTGTTCAATAATATGCGTAAGTTGCAATTTCGGGTATTAGAGAAAACAATTCCTGCCTGAAAATCATCAAAGTTGAGAGTATTTAATTTCTGGACTTGTTTTAGGACTTTTCACGATGAGCGATTTCCAACTCCCACCACAGCCTCCTGGAGCCCCATTTCTAAGCAAAAGCCATGGATATTGTTTGGATCCAGTCTGAGTAAACCACCCAATAGGACACCAAGCCCAAGAGTCAATGGACTGTCAATGAGAGTGTTTTTGTGTAGAATGTGTATGAAACGATACAGTAAGGTTTTAGTAGATCTGAGGGCTGTAGCCCCGTCAGGAATTTACATAGCACCGGTGCAGCCCCCCAAGCATTTCCTTACAATTTTACATTTTCATTAAACACTTTAAATCAAAATAACTAACAGCCGACAATTATTTTATAATTCCGTAGTAGAGGCCCTGTGTGTGTGTGTGTGTGTGTGTGTGTGTGTGTGTGTGTGTGTGTGTGTGTGTGTGTGTGTGTGTGTGTATGGTTAGGGAGCAAATAAGTCGTGAAATAGAGGAAGCTGGACTGTTTGCATTGATAGCCAACGGAATTAAGGACGTCAGCAAAAAAGAACAGGTGTTCCATGTTGCACTGGAAGAATTCCTACATTTCAGTCCAGCCGATGGATTAGACGCTGATTCGCTTTTAAAAACAATCAAACTGACACTTAATAAATGCAACATTGACCACAATACGTGCGTTGCTCAATGCTATGATGGCGCAGCCGTTATGTCAGGCTGTCATAACGGTGTAGCAGATCAATTCCGAAAAGATGTCCCACAGGCCATTGCCACGCTCATCGTCTAAATCTTGTTTTGGTGGACTGCGTTAAAAACCGGCGGCAGAGTTCTTTGAATCAGTGCAGGCGCTGTACAATTTTTTCCGAGCTCCGTCCCTCATGATCTTTTCCTAAAAAACAAAAAGAAATCGAGCCAACACAAGCTCCCGTTGATTTTGCAATGAGTGAGATGGTCTAAGCAGTGTTTATCTGTCATGTTGTGGCAATGTTTTCCTGGCTATTGGTATTGAGGGCTGGGTCATTGTATTAATTTTTGAGTGCATGAGATGGCAGTACATCAGCTAAATCAGTGCATAGCATGCTTGTTGTAGTAGCCGTGCTGTAATATCAGACCAGATGGTTTAAACATTATGCGTAGTAATGTAGCCTTCATAGCCGTGGTCTGCGCGCCCGTGACCTGTGTCTACATTTCATGAGCACCCCCTCACAACCATAAAGCACCCCCTTAGCACCCCCTCACAACCATAAAGCACCCCCTTAACACCCCCTCACAGCCATAAAGCACCCCCTTAGCACCCCCTCACAACCATAAAGCACCCCCTTACCACCCCCTCACAACCATAAAGCACCCCCTTAGCACCCCCCCCCTCACAACCATAAAGCACCCCCCTCACACCCCCAACCAACATTTTCTGGCTCCACCCCTGCACAGGATCCTTCATTCTACATTCAAACTCTACAACAGAAACGGCACAATTACCTGGAGGCCCGGAAAACAAATACACACACACAACACGCCCCAAAAGGAGAATGAAACCCCACGCCATACAAGCTGAGCCAGTCGCCTTGGTAACTCATCTTTGTTGGACTGTTCTAATTTTCCGCATCGCTACACACAAGTGTTTTCTCCTCAGACATTCTCGAAGGCCTATCCCTACATTTCTCTGCATGTCCTTTTGTCATAAAATAAAAACATATTGAGACAAACATTATTCATTGGAAGGACAAATGGTTGCACTGTGTTTTGGGAGGGTTGTTCACACAATATATATATATATATATATATATATATTATAAACTAAGAAGCATTTGTTTGTAAAACAGAAAAAAAGAAAAAGCACCCATTCATAAAATTCTGTACAGGTATGTGGTTCTGTGTGGCTCAATAGGTAAAGCGTGGTTGTGGGGAAGTATCGTCTCCTCCGAGACGGAATTTGCCAGGCGGTCGACCATAACTCCAGTACTCCAGAGCCACTCCTGTGCGCAGTGGCGGATCCTGGCATAGGCGACATCGGCAGTCGCCGATATACAGCTCACAGCTATCACAGCTCTCCATATATACAGACAGACGCGTGGTCACTTCAGTCTCGCTCATCTGCGCCTATGTCCGGATCCGCCAGCGGGCTACATACACTTCCATCGCGCAAATGTAGATAAAACATTTCGAAATGTTTTAATGATATTGTATTATATTGTATGCAGCATATATTTGAGAAACAAGAACATAAAAATGACTACCAGATGAATTTCAACCAAGGTCTGGCTTTTTAAATGTATTTAGAATTGCAGCAGTAACTTCCATTAATTAAATGTTACTGAATGTTTGTAATGTTGTATATTGTAATACTTACTCCTGTATTCAGATCAGAACTCGCACTGCGCTAGAAGGGTTTTTATCCTTTGGACTGTGATAGTACCATTTGAAATCAGTGTTTATTTAGTTGTGTTTTTATTTACTTATTTGCTTGTTTCTTTGTTATATGTTTTTATATTGTATGTCCACGCACTGCAAATTGCATGCAATTTCACGAACACCTCTTCCGTATTTTGTTCATTTAAATATGATAAATTGATTTGTTCACTCACTTATTGCCAGACTTCATCGATGATGGCAGTTTTGTGGATGGCAATCATCAGTTATCATCACGGTTAATCCACAAATGTACTTCAACATGTCCGCGAAGATGTTGCAGAAGTCAGTAGGCTGCGCAAATTTAATATACGACACTCCCTTGCGTGGGGGAATGGAGTTCCAGCATTCGCGCTGTTAATCTGAGAAGACGTTTAAAATTACCATGCGTTCATTTGTTTCCCGTGTGTCTTGATATTATGTAACTCACAGTGGTCAACACAGAAGGTAAACGGAACGGCGAGAGAGGGTGACAAGGCAACCACGTCAAAAATAAGAATATAAAAATAAGTGTTCCTGGCGGCCAGCCAGTGCACTTTACGAGACGCACCCCACCGATTACAGGACAAATCCACGGTCATGCAGCGCCAGAATGGCATGCACATCGACTCGATAGTTATGCATTATATCTATAAATGTTCTAAAGCTCAATATATTGCATTTAACCATTTATAAATAAGCCTTTATGGTTTTACAAAGAGATGAACGAAAGGGCAGAGAGACCCAGGGGCATGCTTCTTTTAAAACATGGGTAATAATTAACTAACCGTTACTGTATTTACTGAGTTAACGGATTGTAATGAGAAGATTTACCGGGGTGGGGAGACTCTTTTAGGGCTTCACCCATCTTGAACTATTAGCCAATTTAAATATTTAAAGAGAGTATGGTTATTATGTGTTGTGAGCCCCCGACTTGACGACACGACACGACAGTTGGGGGGTGAGAAGTTGAGGAACGCCTCTTCAAAGTTCTGCGTGTGGTCGAGGCTTTTAACACGTTGCCTTGTGGTGTACGGGTAACGTGTGTTACACCAACGCCACCGAAGCCAAGGTAGCATGGGGAGCTAATTCTTTCAGGCTCGTTCTTGCAGGAGTCGGTTCTTCAAGTTGGTCAATGCAAAAATACTTTTAGAAGTAGGGGACACGTTTCCCATGCGTAAACTAGCCTACTCCGCCATACAGCGAGTAACTAAAGTAAGTACAATTAAGCTGTTGCGTAATAGTTGTTGCACTCGCTGTTGTATTGACACTCGCTTCTGTTCCCAGGTTTTTGTGTGTGTTTGTGTCGGAGTGATTATTGTATTGGTTAATATATTAGGTTTGTTGATTATGAACCAAATGAGCCTTTCATTTTTACACCAACAACAAATTCACGAGGTCGTGTTGATATATGGATTCTGGCTATTGTAAAAAAATATTGGAGCAGTGAACTATTTTCTGTACACAGTGAAATGTTCAGTGTTCATTTAATTGTAGTTTATTTAGTTTATTTGATCAGAGTTTATTTGAGTCCAAGAGGGATCAAATGTACTCTGTCAGTGTAAAATGTACTCTACCAGAGTTGATTTAACACTGATTTTTTTATAATAATAATAATAATAATATATGCCATTTAGCAGACGCTTTTATCCAAAGCGACTTACAGTAGTGAACGGATACATTTTCAGTATATGGCTGAAGTGTGTAGCTGAGGCATTTTGAGCTCTCAAGCCAAATTAAACAGACTATTTTGACCTTTGACCGTTTGACCTGATATTTGACCTCTGGTCTCTCCTGCTGATCAAGAATGTGGAAGTGTGCAGGCAGGACAAGCGACAGTACATCCCTTCACACAAATCCGATGAGAATGAGGCACTTTTGTGTACAGTAAGCCAGGGGCAATTCTAGGATTTGACCTTTAGGGGGGGCTCAGCCCCCAATGAGAATGTGAGATGTACACATGCAAAGCACAAGCCTACATCTTTCATTAATTTACTGTTACATTCCCCCAAAACAAAAACACCACAATGGTGTTCGCTCTCAAAATTGAAATAGCACTCTATCTGTGGTATTTAAAAAAATAGGTATTAAGTAAAAATGATTTTTTTTAGAAAAGAATGAGTAAACATTTTCAGGGGGCCTGAGATGAAAGACAGGGGGGGCTAAAGCTAAAGCCCCCCCTAAATAGGGTCTAAAATCGCCACTGCACTAAGTGCCTGCCATCGGTCACATCAATATTTCACATTTATATTGGCAGCATCCAAATAAGAATTTATTGGAATAATGTGAGACAAGCAGGTGGGTTCTGTGTGGCTCAGTAGGTAGAGCGTGGTTCTGTGTGGCTCAGTAGGTAGAGCATGGTTCTGTGTGGCTCAGTAGGTAGAGCATGGTTCTGTGTGGCTCAGTAGGTAGAGCGTGGTTCTGTGTGTCTCAGTAGGTAGAGTGTGGTTCTGTGTGGCTCAGTAGGTAGAGCAGTTCTGTGTGTCTCAGTAGGTAGAGCGTGGTTCTGTGTGTCTCAGTAGGTAGAGCGTGGTTCTGTGTGGCTCAGTAGGTAGAGTGTGGTTCTGTGTGTCTCAGTAGGTAGAGCGTGGTTCTGTGTGGCTCAGTAGGTAGAGCATGGTTCTGTGTGGCTCAGTAGGTAGAGCATGGTTCTGTGTGGCTCAGTAGGTAGAGCATGGTTCTGTGTGGCTCAGTAGGTAGAGCGTGGTTCTGTGTGTCTCAGTAGGTAGAGTGTGGTTCTGTGTGGCTCAGTAGGTAGAGCGTGGTTCTGTGTGTCAGTAGGTAGAGCGTGGTTCTGTGTGTCTCTGTGTGGTTCTGTGTGGCTCAGTAGGTAGAGTGTGGTTCTGTGTGGCTCAGTGTGGCTCAGTAGGTAGCGTGGTTCTGTGTGGCTCAGTAGGTAGAGCGTGGTTCTGTGTGGCTCAGTAGGTAGAGCATGGTTCTGTGTGGCTCAGTAGGTACAGCATGGTTCTGTGTGTCTCAGTAGGTAGAGCATGGTTCTGTGTGTCTCAGTAGGTCGAGTGTGGTTCTGTGTGTCTCAGTAGGTCGAGTGTGGTTCTGTGTGGCTCAGTAGGTAGAGCGTGGTTCTGTGTGGCTCAGTAGGTAGAGCATGGTTCTGTGTGACTCAGTAGGTAGAGCGTGGTTCTGTGTGACTCAGTAGGTAGAGCGTGGCGTTGGCAACGCTTAGGTTGTGGGTTCAATTCCCACTGGGACCACATGTACTGAAAAATGTATGCATTCACTACTGTAAGTTGCTTTGGATAAAAGCGTCTTCTAAATGGCATATATTATATTATATATTCAATAATGGACAACAAGAGCATCTGGATGTCATGAGGGCTTTTTGTGAACCTTGTGAAACACCCCCAGGCTTAAGGCTTGCTTGCTTGCTTGTTTTTGTTCCTTTTGCACGGTGGCTTGTGTCTGTTCCCGGCTGCACTGTAAACCCTTTGTTGATCCTAAGAGGCTCTCAGAGTTGGCGATACACTCACGCCTGACTGGAGAAGGTCCCACTACTGGCATTTCTTTCCCCCCAGTACATCTTCAACAAGTGAGCTGCGATCCCACAAAACAGACTAAGAGGCAAAAGAGCCTCTCTTTTTTTTTTTTTTTCTATTTTCGAATTCCACTGCGCGCCGTGTTTTCCAGCATGGCCTTCTAGAACGTTCTGAAGGATCGTTGTGTTCACCCGTAGCACTCTTCGGCGCTAGCTTGTTTACTGTGGAAACTGGAAATTCAGGTAAATGAACTCGTTTAACTGTTTCCTGAAAAATTATTGTGATAACCACCCAGTATACATCACAGTTTTTTGGCAATTTCAGCTGTTCTTGAGTGTACTTGAAGGATGGCAGTTTTTCGCTGAAAATGATCTGAGCGTACTTTATATGCATTCTTGTGCATGTGTGAGAGTACAGTACATTTCCAAGTGGTTTTATTTCAAACTTTTCATTCATTTCCCCCTTCAAGGTCGTGCTGAGTGTCTGAGAGCCTAGGAGTGTCTTTGTTGGCCATTTGTATATGTAGGAACGGGTTCCAGTAAAAAAAAAATATAAATAAAAATGTCAGTGTGTTTGCCAAAGTTTAGAAGCTGCAGCTAGGAGCTATTTTCCTTTTTCCTGCCGTTTCTCCTGGCAACCACAGGCGCCCCAGCTCATTAATAACTTGTAGCGGGGGCCCCATTATGGAGGCGGTGAAACTGGAGCCCTGGCAACCTGATCTGTATGGAGGAGCCGAACAGATCGCGTCTGCTGGCCGTGTCGCTGGAGCAGGGCGACCGGGGAGCGGGCGCTACGCGGGTCTCCTGATGTCTCGGGCGGAGGCTGAGCCCTGGAGGCCCGGACCCCCGGGTCACCTGGAGGAGGAGGAGGAGGACGGGCCGGACGACGGGCGGCCCCAGAATCCGGGAGGGGTGCGGAACAACCCCCCACACGCAGGACTGCGTCCGTGACGACGAGCGACCGGCGCTCTCTGAGGGGACGATGTCGTCCGGCGTGCGGGACGCTGACGCGGCCCCGCTGCGCGCGGAGGCTCCTGGGGGCCCGCTGGAGGGCGAGGGGCCGTTGGGGTGCTGGGGCACCGCCCGGCTCAGGTGCACACCCGGGAGGGAGCAGGCCAGGCTCTGCGAACTGGACTCCGTTAAAAACGGCTGGCTGCCCATTCACAAGAGAGCGCTGGTGTGCGGCATTCCCCTGCACTCCCAAACCCCGCAGGAACCACCCAGCCAGGTAAGAGACCTGCTAACACTCCCAAATGGTTCTGTGTGGCTCAGTAGGTAGAGTGTGGTTCTGTGTGGCTCAGTAGGTAGAGCGTGGTTCTGTGTGGCTCAGTAGGTAGAGCGTGGTTCTGTGTGGCTCAGCAGGTAGAGCGTGGTTCTGTGTGTCTCAGTAGGTAGAGCGTGGTTCTGTGTGGCTCAGTAGGTAGAGCGTGGTTCTGTGTGTCTCAGTAGGTAGAGCGTGGTTCTGTGTGGCTCAGTAGGTAGAGCGTGGTTCTGTGTGGCTCAGTAGGTAGAGCGTGGTTCTGTGTGACTCAGTAGGTAGAGCGTGGTTCTGTGTGGCTCAGTAGGTAGAGCATGGTTCTGTGTGGCTCAGTTGGTAGAGCATGGCATTAGCAATGTTTAGGTTGTGGGTTCAATCCCCACTGGGACCACATATAGTGAAAAATGTATGCATTCACTACTGTAAGTCGCTTTGGAGAAAAGCATCTGCTAAATGGCGTATATTATTATTATATTAACACCGGAGGAACCACCCAGCCAGGTACGACACCTGTTAACAGAGGTGCCCCTTAAAAAGCCCCCGGGATGGGACTGTGCAGGAATGACATCCAGTGAAAGTGTATTGCTGGCCATAGCCACCATTTAACAATCTGCCCGGTAACAGCCATTTAATGAATGTGTGGTTGTACTACTCGACAACGTCGGGTAGATTTCATTTTTAAACTTTTTTTTTTTTTTTTTTTTCTCCTCTGAAAAGCCCAAATTAATTTCATGCGATTGCAGTATCTGTGCATTTGTCAGAGAGCTGCTCTAGGTGCATGTAACTGCAGACAACTCTTAAGACTAATTTGGAGCTTCCCCTAATGAGAATACGGATGTTCCAGGTAAGAGGTTAAGTCCGTGCTTAAGAATATATTCAACGTTTGTTAGCCTATGGCTAGGAGCTTCGGAAATGTGTGTTTGTGCAGCTAAAAGTTGTTGCTGATTAAATGTTCCGTGGTTGCTGAAATGTTCCCTGGAGTTTTTTTTCTTCTTCTTTTCTCACAGTGAGACTTAGTTTCAAGCACAGGGTTTAAATGTCAGAATTCCGAAAGGATTACGGCTCATGTGACCACATTTTGTCTTCCCCGTCGACACAATTAGCGCATGCTCGAGTATGCTTTTATAATTGAAGGACTTACCGGTGTACTCTGTGTGCTTTCCCTTTTCGATGACGGACAGGCGGCTCCAGATTTTAATGATATGGTTCTTACTTCTGCCCAAATTGTTCATAACAATGACACCTTAGCTATATCCTCAGATTTATCATTAGTATTCCCTCATCATTATTCAAGCAGTAACCGTGACATGTTAATCTTTTCATCTATCTGTATGCTGTACATTATGCTGTTGTACAGTAGAATAAAGCATTCTCACCTTTCAATACAATATAATAAAATCATTTAGCAGATGCTTTTATCCAAAGCGAGTCACAGAAAAACTTTTCCACAGCTTGCTTGTAATGTAACAGTAATAACATCGCCGCACAGCAAGGAGGTCTCGGGTTCGAATCCCAGCCGGGGGCCTTTCTGTGTGGAGTTTGCATGTTCTCCCCGTGTCCGCGTGGGTTTCCTCCAGGTACTCCGGTTTCTTCCCACAGTCCAAAGACATGCACGTTAGGCTAATTGGAGAGTCTAAATTGCCCGTAGGTATGAGTGTGTGAGGGAATGGTGTATGTAATCTGTGATGGATTGGCAACCTGTCCAGGGTGTATTCCTGCCTCTCGCCCCAATGCATGCTGGGATAGACTCCAGCCCCCCCGCAACCCTGACCAGGAATAAACGGGTTGTTGATTACGTGCATTTGTTTTAGGTCACGTTACGAGTCACAGTAAAAACGCCGCCATCCGAATCCAAGAGAAAGTCCCGCGGGCTAAAGTCAGATTATCTGAGTTTATGCTTCTTGGTGAAAAGCGGATTTATTTCAGTCTTAGTTATGTGAGTTTATGAGGAAAGGGTCGAGGTGGTGGGGAGTGACTGTGCAGGAAATATCTCTGTAAAATGTATATTATCTGAGTGACCCAACTACCAGTTACTGAAGCTCAGCTGCTGCCGTAGTGCTGCATATTCTGTATGCGTGTGAGTTCCCTGACTATCTCTATCTGGGGGCACATGAATCAGCCACATTTGTAACACTTGAGAGTTTTTTGTCACAGTCTGCCTCTGTGTGTTTGGCTGTGGGGGTGGTGACGGCGGTGGTGTTGCTGGTGCTCGGCTTCTGCTGCAGCCATTTGAGAATATCCATTATGATGTTGTAGCTAGCTACGTTAGCTGTGCCTAGCTAACCATTTGCAAACTGATCTCACACTAAAAAGTTGACTACGGTACGGTTTCTCTGAAACACCAAACAAATTCCACGTGACAATGTGTGAAGCAAGATCAAAGAATGCCGCCTGGCTGCGTGTTATGAGCCTGCAAGGATGTGCACGCATACGACTAATGCACAGAACAATTGTAGTGCTTTTCAAAAAAGTTTATTACAATATTCAACTGAGGGTGTAAAATATTCATCTGAGGGTGCAGTGCACCCTTTTGCACCCTCGTAGAACCGGGCCTGCCTCCATCACAAAATA
>JAINUG010000539.1:47500-60000 GCA_029706075.1 Aldrovandia affinis | reverse complement strand
CTCCCCCCTGCTGGAGAGCCCTTTCCCCTCCCCTCCTCCCCCCTGCTGGAGAGCCCTTTCCCCTCCCCTCCTCCCCCCTGCTGGAGAGCCCTTTCCCCTCCCCTCCTCCCCCCTGCTGGAGAGCCCTTTCCCCTCCCCTCCTCCCCCCTGCTGGAGAGCCCTTTCCCCTCCCCTCCCCCCCTCTGGAGAGCCCTTTCCCCTCCTCCTCCCCCTGCTGGAGAGCCCTTTCCCCTCCCCTCCTCCCCCCTGCTGGAGAGCCCTTTCCCCTCCCCCCTCCCCCTGCTGGAGAGCCCTTTCCCCCCCCCTCCCCCTGCTGGAGAGCCCTTTCCCTCCCCTCCTCCCCCTGCTGGAGAGCCCCCCTCCCTCCCCCCCCTGCTGGAGAGCCCTTTCCCCTCCCCTCCTCCCCCTGCTGGAGAGCCTCCCCCCCCCCCTCCTCCCCCTGCTGGAGAGCTTTCCCCTCCCCTCCTCCCCCTGCTGGAGAGCCCCCTCCCTCCCCTCCCCCTGCTGGAGAGCCCCCCCCCCCCCCCCCCTGCTGGAGAGCCCCCTCCCCTCCTCCCCCTTGCTGGAGAGCCCTTTCCCCTCCCCCCCCCTGCTGGAGAGCCCTTTCGGGTAAATGTCAGTGAGATGATCCAGCTGTGTCCGCGGGGGTCCCTGGAGCTGGCTGCCGCTGGCTCGCACCGGATCATTAGCGGCCAGCCAGCTGCCGCTGTCCTGCGGCCGCGCACACTCTAATAATGGAGTCATTAGGAACCCTGCTGTGCTCGTCAGGGATGGGACCCCCCCCTCCCTCCGGTCGCCTGTCCTCCCTCCGGTCGCCTGTCCGCCTCCTCTCTCCTGAATCGGGACGCGCTAGAGCCCCCATACTGGCTCTGCACGGCCGGGAGGGAGGGAGAGAGGGAGAGAGAGAGGGAGAGAGAGAGGGGGAGGGAGGGAGAGAGGGAAGGAGGGAGGGAGAGGGAGGGAGAGAGAGAGGAGGGAGGGAGAGAGGAGAGAGAGAGAGAGGGAGGGAGAGAGGGAGGGAGAGAGAGAGAGAGGGAGGGAGGGAGGGAGAGAGAGAGAGAGAGGGAGGGAGGGAGGGAGGGAGGGAGGGGGAGAGAGGGAGGGAGAGAGAGAGAGAGAGAGAGAGAGAGAGAGAGAAAGAGAGTAGGGAGGGAGGGAGGGAGGGAGAGGGAGGGAGAGAGAGAGAGAGAGGGAGAGAGAGAGGGAGAGAGGGAGGGAGGGAGGGAGAGAGAGAGAGAGAGAGAGAGGGGAGAGAGAGAGAGGGAGAGAGAGAGAGAGAGGGAGGGGAGGGAGAGAGAGAGAGAGCGAGGGAGATAGACAGGGGGAGAGAGAGAGAGAGAGAGAGAGAGAGGGGAGGGAGGGAGGGAGAGAGAGAGAGGAGGGAGAGAGGGAGGGAGAGAGAGGAGACAGAGAGAGAGAGAGAGGGGGGGCCCTGTCCTGTCGGTATGCTGAACGCACAGAAGGTGGATGACAAGGTGCATGTTTAGATCAAAGGGTGATGCCGATCCTTCTGCAGTCTCTCTCTGTTCTGGCCAAGGGAAGACCGCAAAACCCCATTTAGTTTTTAGCAACACATCCGCTCACAGAAACAACAGGCTGGTGTGGTGTTGTATATACCAGTGTGACAGGTATGGTACGCAGCTGCCTGCAATGATGTCTATCGCTGTATTACTGCACTGATCTCTTGCGCGGACTATGATTGTTCCTACCATGTATTAATGCACATCTTGTAAGTCGCTCTGGATAAGAGCATCTGCTAAATGCTTAAAATGTAAAAATATAAATGTAATAAACCACAGAAGACACCAGACTGATTTGGTGTGTTTTTTCTTCAGCAGAAACAACAGATTGACAGAAACAGTCAGTATTGGTGTGGTGTGTCTCTTGTGGAAGTATCACATAAATTCTGCACATGTGAATCACATTGAGCATTCCACATGTGATTCACATGTACGTCGCACATTTACAAAGGTCTACCACACATTTAGTCTAAATTACCCGTAGGTATGAGTGTGTGAGTGAATGGTGTGTGTGCCCTGCGATGGATTGGCAACCTGTCCAGGATGTATTCCTGCCTCTCGCACCAATGCATGCTGGGATAGGCTCCAGCCCCCCCCGCGACCCTGACCAGGAATAAGCGGGTTAGATAATGAATAGATGGATATCACTGTTCTTAGAGTGCTCAGGAGGAAACAAACGGTGTCTGTGAAATACGCTACATTACGTCAGATTACGCTACATTTGTTTCCGAACACCTTTTCCCAGAATCTTTCTTTACCTTACCCATGTAGATTTATGCTCTCTCCCCTTTCTTTCCTCTCTCTCTCTCTCTCTCTCTCTCTCTCTCTCTTCTCTTTTAAGGGGCTGTTTGCGAGCCGTTACAGTGAAACGCACTACCAGGAGGACGGAAGCGTCGTCACTGCCACTGATAATTTCACGGTAGGGTTGAGCGCGGAAGTTGAAAAATATATGCACTCTCTCTCTCTCTCTCTCTGTCTCACACACTTTCTTTATCTCTCTCTAAAGAGAAACCCTGAACAGGTTTCTGAAAAAAACTGACTTTTTTCAAGTCTGCTGTAAAAAAACAACCAAAAAAAAAACCAACACATTGGTTTTGTGCTTGACATTTACATTTTACATTTTAAGCATTTAGCAGACGCTCTTAATGCTGCTTGATGTTCAGTTATTGAACCATTTCATGTGAGCTGGGCACCCGCGTCCACGGATGAAAAACAGAAACGGTTTAGGAAAATGTGTTCTGCCTCTCATCGGTGGGAAATTGACACGCGAATGTCACTACCATTAAAATAAAAGTCAGTGAACAGCAGGATAGCCAACACAGTAACTGTCTAGACTCTGACTAAGGACTCTAAAATGAGTTTTTTTGGGGAGCGCTGTGGAGTTGGTGGTTTGGTTGGGTCGATGAGGTTGAAGGGCTGTGGTTTGTGTAGTACAGGGGTGGGGTGGGGGGGAGGCTTCGTGGCGGTGTTGTTGGGGTGGGGGGCAGGCTTGGGGGAGGTGCTGTGTGGAGGTGTTGTTGGGGTGGGGGGCAGGCTTGGGGGAGGTGCTGTGTGGAGGTGTTGTTGGGGTGGGGGGCAGGCTTGGGGGAGGTGCTGTGTGGAGGTGTTGTTGGGGTGGGGGGCAGGCTTGGGGGAGGTGCTGTGGGGCTGAGGTTTCGGAGGTCGGTGTGGGGAGTGTTGTGTTGTGTAAAAAAGTGTAAAAGTTTTTTTAAATCTCCAGGATTATGCTTTTTATACCCTGTGAAAGTGACCCCTGGGAGAGGAATATGTGTCATCTCAGGTCACAGCGGAGGGCAAGGCCAGGATCCAATCAGCATTCAGGTCACAGCGGAGGGCAGGGCCAGGATCCAATCAGGATACAGGTCACAGTGGAGGGCAAGGCCAGGATCCAATCAGGATACAGGTCACAGTGGAGGGCAAGGCCAGGATCCAATCAGGATACAGGTCACAGCGGAGGGCAAGGCCAGGATCCAATCAGCATTCAGGTCACAGCGGAGGGCAGGGCCAGGATCCAATCAGAATTCAGGTCACAGCAGAGGGCAGGGCCAGGATCCAATCAGCATTCATTAACTTTGACTTACGAGCAAACGCAAACATTCACTTTTCTCTTCGCAGACAGCGCGGCTAATTAATTTAGCTGATCGCTGAATTCGCCTGTATTTGCATACTGTGAACACTTTAATTGTCAGTCACAAGTTAAGGACAAATTTTGATGAACTCCAGGCCGATATTTGCTAATGTACATACAGGGTGTGTGCCATGTGATGTGGGGGTGGTTAGCGTTTCTTCAGCCTGATTCACGACTAAACTTACCGTCATCTGTCAAAAAGAAAAAAAGGACACATTGTCATTTACTTGCAACTGGATCAAATTCCTAATGGAATGAGAAAGACAAGGCTTTCTTCACCGGCAGTTGTAAAATAGCAGTTAAATTATAGGCTCTTTAGAAAAGAGTTGAGACAACATTTTTTACATTTACATTTTAGGCATTTAGCAGCAAGTGTTATCCAGAGCGACTTACAGTTTACATTTCTTTACATACAATCCATTTATACAGCTGGATATTTTTATTGAAGCAATTCAGGTGAAGTACCTTTAGCTCAAGGGTACAACGGTAGTGCTCCGCCTAGGAATTGAACCAGCAACCTCTGAGTTACAAGCCCAGCTCCCTAACCATTACACTACACTGCCGACAAGAGAGAGAGAGAGTGTGTGTGTGTGTGTGTGTGTGTGTGTGTGTGTGTGTGTGTGTGTGTGTGTGTGTGTGTGTGTGTGTGTGTGTGTGTGTGTGTGTGTGTGTGTGTGTGTGTGTGTGTGTGTGTGTGTGTGTGTGTGTGTGTGTGTGTGTGTGTGTGTGTGTGTGTGTGTGTGTGTGTGTGTGTTTGCATCAGGTGAAAACATTTTATAGTCAGTGGCTCACAGCTCCTCTTTAATTTGTGTGTCCAATGCTCTACAGCTCTAACACTTTGCACGCTGTGTTACCAGTTTTGTATCAAACCAGAACAGCACACAGGATTCATCTCTATGTACGGTACAGTACACAAAACCACATCTGGCCCAGACACAGTGCACTCTTTTCCACATTAATCCCAAACCAGACATATTTTTGGGGGATATTTTTTTTGCCATGTTTTTTTTATTATGGTATTTTCTCTCTTTTTTAACCTTACGTTTTTTGGTGGTTTTAGTGGTTCTGTGTGGCTCAGTAAGTAGAGCGTGGTTCTGTGTGGCACAGTAGGTAGAGCGTGGTTCTGTGTGGCTCAGTAGGTAGAGCATGGTTCTGTGTGTCTCAGTAGGTAGAGCGTGGTTCTGTGTGGCTCAGTAGGTAGAGCATGGTTCTGTGTGGCTCAGTAGGTAGAGCGTGGTTCTGTGTGGCTCAGTAGGTAGAGCATGGTTCTGTGTGGCTCAGTAGGTAGAGCGTGGTTCTGTGTGGCTCAGTAGGTAGAGCGTTGACAACGCTTAGGTTGTGAGTTTGATTCCCATTGGGACCACATGAATGAATGTGAATGCATACTGAAAAATGTATGCATTCACTACTGTAAGTCGCTTTGGATAAAAGCATCTGCTAAATTGCATATATATATATATATTATATTATTTTGGGAATCATCAATACCCATACCCGCACTGACTATTTTACACACTATAAGCCAAATATATGTTAGCAAACTTTCTAGGCCAACGACCCACTTAATGTGCGGTGTACGTTCTCTGTGACCCACCCCTTGTTAAAATCCAGTCTAACACATGTTAAAATATATATATTTTTTAATAATGTCAATAGAACTTCAAGTACAGTGTAATTAGTGCAGTGAATGCTACAGCTGCCAACAGTTTTATTTGACTGGGCCGAATGTCAACGGTAAGTATGTAATATGCATTATGAGTTATTATTTTCAAGCATATTTTTAGGACTCACCTCATTCTGGCCCACGTGTCAATCAAACGGTGATGTAAGTTACTTGGAACAGGTTGTGTTTCTTCTGTTTTACCCATAAAACGAATTTAATCCAAAAATAGAATTTTTTTTTTTTTGGTGAGGCCATTCAGTGGTGTAATTTACATCACCATTTGGGATTATGATTTTTAACAGACAAAAATAGTGCACTCGCCTATTTCAAGCGCGATTTTGACACTAACTCCCGCAATGACTCATTGAGGAATGGGTCAGAATCAGTACTGAAAGGCCTCAGACCCCTGTGAGCTGCGCTGGGCGCCACATAGGACCATACACTGCAAAAAAAATACATTGTTAGCAAGTATATTAATCTTGTTTCCAGTTAGAAAATCTTACCTGCCTTGAAATAATGCTAATCAAATGTTGTTTTAATAAGATAGTAAGACCTGTTTTAAGAGATCTTAATGAGTGAAATTTTCTTCTTCTATTGGCAGATAATTTTGCTTGTTTCAGATGTGTTTTAGCTGGATATAAGATATTTTTTGAGACATATTTTTTGCAGTGTATGAATGGGGACGCATTAACACAACAAAGTGCTCCATTTAATGGAGTTGATTGTGGTCAGATCGGGTGAAGTGGCAGTATTCATGTGAATGCTGCAGTGATTTCATATTTCATGTAATGGGAGTTTTTTTTTCTTTGAGGCCATTAGCAAATGACTCAGCTACCAATATATTTTTTTAAAGCTTGCAAGCCTTGTTTCCGTGCACTCTCTGTGTGCCTTGGAAATGTAACGCCATCTACGAGCCAGCGAAACAGTGACCTGTTTCTGGAAATACCCACCCCAAGTATTTCCCTCCCAACGTTCATATTGACTTCTCAGGAATTTTCTGGTTTGCTCAGGCAGTTGGATTGTATTTGAAAGAGTCTTTTTTGTTGCCAGCCATAACATGAGAGCTGTGTTTTCTCTCCAGGCCAGACATTTTCCTCTCCAACAAGCAGAATGAGAATGTCCTGAAATGTCCGCTATTCACCTGGCGCAGAGAGCTAGGTGATGAGAGGTCTAGACTTACACCGTGACTGAGTTAACTGGAGGAGACATACAGGGGCGGTGGATAGCGTAGCGGTCTAACGCACCCGTATCTTGGCTGGTCCAATACGGTGTGCGCTGCCTGTCAGGGACGCGGTTCCAAACCCGTCTCTACCAGACCGGCCCTGGTGGAGAGCCCTGATTGGGGGCGGCGTTTGGCTGTCTGCCCCAGGGGAAGGGGGGAGAGGGGAGTGTGAGTCGGCTCGTGTTCGCCACGAAGCATGTAAGGGAGTCTCCAGAACGTGGGTGGGGGTGAATTCCATCTCGAAGGAAGTGGAGTTCGCTGCCCTCGGAGAATTAGCTTGCCTCGTAGAGACGAGCGGCGGACTCGTGTGGGGAGGGTAAATCGAAATAAATAGAGGGTGTAATTGGCCACTAAATTGGGAGAAAAACGGGAACAAATCACAAACAAGTTAACTGGAGGAGAGCTGTCAGCGACTGACAACTTCATGTTCTCTCAATCCCAGGGTTAGCTTTGTCGTGAAATACAAGCCACCCTGTTTTATTCCATTGTATTTACAAGCTCTCCACGTGTAAGGGATATTCATGCTGCCAGTTAGAAATATTTAAAGAATACAATAGTTACACATACAAGTGAATTGTTAGCTTACAATTCAGTCAAGTTCACAGTGGACAGGACCAAGACCACAATCGGTATCAAGTAGAATATAAGAATATTAAGATGCCTTAAATTCAAGTCCAAAATGAAAGGTTGCAGACGCCGTCATACAAATGTCCCGTAATCTGATTGGTTGGAATGACGAGGTAAACTCCATTGCCATGGAGATACAGAATACTACTTCCATCTGACTTTGTTTTCTTGATTTCATGTTATTGCAATGGACGGCTTTGAATAATTATTTGCGGGACACATAGCGTAAAACATAAATTGGCCTTAAGCATGCGCTCTGATTTCGTTGGTAATTGTCATCACCACTGCTTAGATAGTCAATACTGCTTCTCGTAATATGTATCATTGCTTAAAACGTTATAAGAATCTAGTAACCTTTTCCTTCCCAGTGTTACAGGTAGGCTATGGTATGCAGCTGCCAACAATGATGTCTATCGCTGTATTACTGCACTGATCTCTTGCGCAAACAATGATTGATCATACCATGTTGTGGCATCCCAATGGGCTGCACTAGGAAATGGCTGCCTGGCCTACAACACATGGGCACCAGGAAACACTACATTTCCCAGCAGACCACAGAAACACCTGAGCCGATGAAAGTAACGGGACTAACGACCAGGTGAAGGCCATTTCAAGGCCTATTTAAAGGGCTGATTCCCACTACACTGAGAGAGGAGTAGGAACGTGTGTGGGAAGGAGTTGCGGAGTGTTGGTGGAGTGTATTTGTAGAGAGAGAAAACCAGCCAGTGTTTTGGAAAGGATTTGGAGAGAGTGTTTGTGGAATTGTTTTGTGTTTGAAATTGGATTGCTTTGGATAACGACTACGGACTGGATTGTGGACTTGGACCTGGATTTTGGATTGGAACGGACATTGACAAAGAGATAAGGATTGCGGACTTTGTGTTTGTATTCCCCTGAAGACCCCACCCTTTGTTTTGTGTTTGTTCGTTTAATAAAGCATCATTTTGCTTATATTACTGCCTCCTCCGTGTTGTTAAACTTGCCTACGCCCTCTGCAAGGTCCGTGAGTGTCGCCCAACCCCTGGGGACACCACAATGTATTAATGCACATCTTGTAAGTAAGTCTGCTAAATGCTTAAAATGTAAAAATATTAATGTAATAAACCACAGTAAACCACAATAAAGACACCAGACTGATTTGGTGTGTTTTTTCTTCAGCAGAAACAACAGATTGACAGAAACAATCAGTATTGGTGTGGTGTGTCTCTTGTGGAAGTATCGTTATCGTCTGCTAAATGCTTAAAATGTTTAAAAAAATGTAAAGTGGACAGTTGTCTTTTCCCCCCCAGGTAAACTGCTACTACCACGGCGAGGTGCAGGGGCGTGCCCATTCTGACGTCACCCTCAGCACCTGTGCCGGTCTCAGGTAAGCTGTGACGGCGGGCTTCTGGAAACCACTGCCTCGCGGTCCTCAGGCGGTCAGGACCTTCCCACGCACGTTACTCGTGAGATTAGTCCCACATGGGAATGAATGCGAATAAACCCATAAATTTAAACGCAGAACTCAGGATTTGGACACGTTTTTCCAATAACGCCGCCGTAACCGTTGTTCCCGTTCTCTCGTGCGGGGTGCAACCCCCCCCCCGCTCTGTTTTGGAAACTATAAAACTCCACAAGACGCCGGGTTTTAAACATCACCAGATCCCGTTGATGTACGCACGTCGACCCGGTTTAATTACCCTCAGCTGCAAGTACATTACGTCGACGGGAAACATTTAATATGTCACGTGCGCTGCGAACGTATGTTTAAATGTAACGATTAAAATGTCGACGGGTGATAATTTATTAAGTAAATATTGCCCGTCAACATCAGGAACTCCTTAGTGCTGTGAGTGAACACATTTATTCTCCACTTTCACGGAGTTCTACTAGTGATTGTCAAACCAGTCAGCAAGACTGTCTGGTTTTTATTGGGGGGGTTTGCTCTGAAAACCTGTATTTGTAAGTTTCATGGACAGATTCAGGGAAGTTATTTGTCAGAAGATTTGTAGCCTATCTTGTAATCCAGAACAAATTCTTCTGCTGTTTCTGTTTGGGGCAGAATTTATATTTTGTGTTTAGTATTATTAGACTATGGATGAAGATGGAAAGTATAGCGAGTTTGCGTAGAATTTTTAATTCCTCACTGAAGTGGCTGAACATATTTTCAGATTCACTGCACAAGGCAGGAGTCAAGGCCTCTACATGCTTCTGCGTAACTTGTGTGACTTCTTCGCGGTTCGCGCAATGCAACAATGTCGCAAGCACTCTGCAATTTATATTTGATGTTGCAGAGCCCTGGTTGTGCACAAGGCAGGAATCACAAAACAGCATTTTGACAATGCTTGAGCACGGGACGAAATAGTCTAAAGCGATGACAGACAAGCAGTTTAATCACCAGAGATTATTGTAAAATCCGGCCCTGCATGTGTTCCCCAGAACCTGTGAGCTGGGTTTAGTTTGGAGAGCAAACACACAACACCCGCCTGAAGGAATAACTGCAAACAAGGGGATTTGTTTGCAAACTAAAACTTAATAACCTAATCCCATAACAAACACATGTCATATTTTGACTAGGCTTATCTCAAATGTGCTCAGAAATCAGAAAATTGTGGTCTGTGGTTTATTGTCCCTTGGAATATCTTTTTTTCATTTGTAAAAAATTTTGTTTCTGATTTTATCAAATTTTCTCCCAATTTAGTAGCCAATTACACCCTCTATTTTTCATGCCAATCCCCCTCTCGTTTTGTGAGCTTGCTGCCGTAGCCCTGTGACCGGTAGTGACACAGGCGAAGTATCGTCTCCTCCGAGACGGCACTCATCATGCTGTCGACCGTAACTCTGGCACCCCAGAGCCACTCCTGTGCGCAGTGAACTGTGTCGGTTTCCCTCCCCCCTCCCTGGGGCGGAGAGCACAATTGCCACCCCCTGGTGGCACTCCTGGCCAGAGCCAACTCTGGCACGGCCGGGGAATCGAACCCCGGTCGCCGTGGCCAGCGTCGGACGTTGAAAACACTAGACTAGGGAGGCAATTTAAACTTTAAAAAAATCTGAAATGTATTATTCCAGAGGGGAAAATTGTATGTGCAGATAGGATGTTACGATCAACAACCTGGCGAGTGCCGTCTCGGAGGTCACAGGGTGGCCAACCTCTAGGGTGTAATTTGGAGAAAACGGGAGAAAATCAGAAACAACCACAGTCTCTGTGTCGACGATATTTTGACGAATCATTCGATTTCGCAGGGGATTCATCACACTGGAGAGCAAAGCCTTGGTCCTGGAGCCGGCGTTCGACCCGGACAACGGGACTCACCTGGTTTACCGCGGGGAGAACCTGCGCTTCCCTCAGGGCACGTGCGGTCATGGACACGGCGCATCGGCGGTCGTCCCGGGCAACACAGGCAGTCCGTTTGGAGCATTGGGCACCAGGGTGAGATATCTGCTAAGCTCCTGAAAACCCGGCTGTGGATCAAACTCAGCTAAAGGCAACAGTGGCACACATGCCACTTGGCCACTACCTGTATGTGTATGTATATATATATATTGTTTATAAATATCACTATTCAGAAGTATAATGTTTTTTTTTTTTTGATCTAAATCACAGAATGACTTTTTTTTTTTTATCCTGTAGTTGAAAATTAAGCTGATCCATAGTCCATAGTTATTTAGCTTACATATCCTTTTTCTGAGGGGTGTGTAAAATGGATTACTATGGCGACAGCCTCTCTTTAATGCGCTCTGACAACAGCACCATGCCTTCAGCGTGATGAAGAATTAGTCACCCCCGGGACTCGATGCCATTCAGAAACGCTGCACGTTATTCTGAGCAGTTATCTGTTTCCCTTTCCTCACAACGTTCCCTTTCATCCAAAGACGCGATGATCCATTCAATTAAGATCGGCCGCCTTTATCAAACGAAACATCACGTTTCGGATACAGAGAGAGATTGGCCCCAGAATCTCAGGGGCTTAGATATTAAGACGGGTTTTTATCGGTCTCGTTCCTGAAGATTTCCCGAAGCAGTTTTATTTTTATTTTTTTGCATTAAGATTGTACCCAGATAATTTATCCAGATGCACAAAAAAAATCAATTTCCTACCACATAGATAACTGGAGGCTCCATAATCATAACAAAAATGGTTCTGATTGCAGAAAAGGGCGTTGCAAACAGGGCCTCCAACTGCCAACACTGCCAATCACTGTATAATCTGTCATGAAATCAGCCTTGTGAGCCAAGGGCTCAAATTGAAGTAGGAAAAATTGTGGCTTCACTTTTATTTGTGAGGGTTTATGTGAGCAGCGGTGTAGTATAGGGGTAAAGACACTGGACACAAACTGGAGGTTGCAGCTTCAAACCTCCAGCAGGTAGGGGCGGTGGATAGCGTAGCGGTCTAACGCACCGTATTTTGGCTGTTCCGATACGGTGTGCGCTGCCTGCCTGTCAGGCGTTTGGCTGTCCGACCCAGGGAGAGGGTGAGCCAGCTCGGGTCCGTCGTGAAGCACGTAAGGGGTCCCCAGAACGAATTCAGTCTCGAATTGAGAATTAGCTTAAATCTGAGAATTAGCTTTTCTCGTGGAGATAAATGGCAGACCCATGTGGGGAGGGTGAATCGAAAAAAATCTTGAAAAAGGACACTTCCTTGCTGGCACAGTAGGCAACTTGCATTCCAGGCAAATGCTTTGACCGTTACGCCACCCGAGGCCCCTAATCACATGGTCTCTTGAACCCGAGGAACAGGCTGTGGGGGTCATTGCAGGACAGTGTGTGGAGCCAGCCGGATCGGCCAGGGTGCTGAGGTGTAAGACCCGGCCCTGGCTCGCTGCGCCATGCTGCTGAATCGCGGTGGCCCTGCAGAGAGTGGAGCAGTGGGGCTGAGCACCATCCATCATGTAGCAGGTGTTCCTGTCTGATCACCTGGAAAAAGTGCCTCCCCGTGTTAGAGTACACCCAGCTTAACCGCCCATCTGGGCCGGCCCTCAGGGAGGATACTGCCTGCTCTAGAGAAGAGGAGAGGCAGAGTGCAAGGAAAGACGTTTTGGGATAGATGTGTGAGAGAGAGAGAGAGAGAGAGAGAGAGAGAGAGAGAGAGAGAGAGAGAGAGAGAGAGAGAGAGAGAGAGAGTCTGAGAGAGAGAGAGAGAGAGAGAGGAGAGAGACAGCGAGAGAGAGAAAGAGAGAGTCTGAGAGAGAGAGAGAGGAGAGAGACAGAAACACAGAAACACAGAGAGAGAGAGTCTGAGAGACAGAGACAGGCAGAGAGAGAGCGAGAGAAACTGAGAGGGAGAGAGAGAGAAAGAGAGAGAGATTACCTTTCTATTAAACCTTTTCCAACGACGGCCCCTCACGTTTTCAAAGAGACAC
>JAINUG010000539.1:32500-42500 GCA_029706075.1 Aldrovandia affinis | reverse complement strand
ACACTCACACACACACACATGTACATCTACTCACACACACACACACACTAACACACACACACACACACTCACACACACTCACACACACTCACACACACACACACACACACACACACACACACATGCATGCACACACACGCACACATGCACACACACACACAGTCGTTGTCCTGTGGCAGATGACAGGTGTGGTTCTGGAGGTTGTGGGTACTCTCCTCTGACCCCTGGTGGCCTCGTGTGTTCACAGCGGAGTGTACTTCCAGGGCACCACCATCGGCATGGCGCCCATCATGAGCATGTGCACAGCAGAGCAGTCCGGGGGCATCGTCATGGTGAGCGGGGGTCACGGAGACCGTTCTCCAATCACACGCTTGTCACATGGTGGTCTGGTTCTGTGTGGCTCAGTAGGTAGAGCACGGCGTTGGCAACACTTAGGTTGTGGGTTCAATTCCCACTGGGATCACATATCCTATAAAATGTATGCATTCACTACTGTAAGTCGCTTTGGATAAAAGCGTCTGCTAAATGGCATATGTGATGTTATGTTCCCCCCTGACATGGGTCACAGCACCAGTTACAGCACTGCCCAAGTTAAGGGGCCCTGGGTAGCGCAGCGGTCTAACTCTGCCGGGAGTGTGAGCTGCCTACTGTAGTCGTGGTTCAAAACCCGACTGCGTCAGTCCAACTCTGTACCAGAGTTACAGTCGTCGGCTTGGCGAGTGCCGACTCGGAGGAGACGATACAATGCCTTTGTCACTGCCATTCACAGGGCAACAGCAGTGAGCTCACAATACGAGGGGGGGATTGACATGAAAAAGAGAGGGTGTAATTGGTTACTAAATTGGGAGAAAATGGGATATCTGAATGGGAGAAAATCTGAATCAAATTCTTAAAAAATAATAATAATAAATAAATGGGGTACAATTGGCTACCAAATTGGCAATAAAAATGGGGGGGGAAAAGTGAAACCAAAAAAAAGACAAATAATAATAATGGTCAAATGTGATACATTTGAAACAGTGACCCCCCCCATCCTCTCTAGGATCACTCCGAAAACCCGCTGGGGGCGGCGGTGACCCTGGCCCACGAGCTGGGGCACAACTTCGGGATGAACCACGACACGCCGGAGCGGGGGTGTGGCTGCCGGAGCACCGTGGACCGCGGGGGCTGCATCATGACCCCCTCCACCGGGTGAGTCCCGCCAGTGGCGCGGTCCATGCTAATGAGCAGCCTGTGCAACGGAGCTGCTTCTGCCTGCCTGAATTGCTTCAGTAAAATATCCAGCCGTATGTAAAAAAATGTAAATTGTGTAAGTCGCTCTGGATAAGAGCGTCTGCTAAATGCCTAAAATGTAAATGTAATGTAAATGGATCAAGGGGTGCTTGTGCCTTCGCTGTGTTTGCTCCTCGACTCTGGAATAACCTCCCCTCTTATATTAGAGCCGCTGAATCAGTCTCGGCTTTTAAATCTAATCTCAAAACCCATTTTTACAGATTGGCCTTCCCCAATGTATGATTTAATTGTGTCAATTGTTTATTTTTACTTGTTTTACTTTCATATTTGTATACTTAATGTCCATTGTTATGTTTTGCTTTTATTGTCCTGTTTACTGTCTTTTGTCACGCAGCACCTTGTGCTCATAGCTAGAAAGATGCTCTATAAATAAACGTATTATTATTATCTCGACGCGACAAGAGAGAGACGATTTAGCCCCCTGAGCTAAAGACTCAAGTCTCCAACTCCAGGAGCTAATCACACTCTCATGCACGTCACATTATGCAGCGGACGCTCACGCGTTCAACTTTAACTCCGCTACACCTGGGCCCAGGTTCTTTGTGTCTCTACGGTCAGACCTCGAACCTATCGACAGTACATTTCTTACATTTTAAGCATTTAGCAGACACTCTTCTCCAGAGCGACTTACAAGATGTGCATAAATACATGGTAGGAACAATCATAGTTCGCGCGAAAGATCAGTGCAGTTCTATTGAGACACCACAGGGGGCACAACACCAGATTGCCTTATCCAGTTTCTGAGATTTTCATAACTGATGACGTTCACGCATTCGCGTCACCTCCCCAGCCCCCGCCTAATAGAATATTAGTTTAGTAGCCAACTACACCTCTACTTATTTTGATTTCCCCTGGCATACACATACAACCTAACACAACATACACACACAACATACTACAAAAGACATGACATGAACATATAAGACATGACGTCTAAAGTGAGGTCATTATGTTCTGAAGTCCTTGTTTAAGAAGCTGGTGCTAGTTGGGATGAATGGTTTGCGTGCCCGGTTTGTTTTTACAGACGGGAGTTTTGAACCTTTGGCCAGAGGGTAGCAGTGCATACTGGTTGTTTAGTGGATCTGTGGAGTCCTGTGTGATTTGTTTGGCCTTACAGATGGACAGTAACCATTAAAGTATTAGCCCGTGGGAACATTATTTAATTATTGTGAAAAGCCACCAGGCACACGCACCCTAACCCAGCTTTTATAGGGCAGCGTCCATGCGGCACGATCGATAGATAGACCTGTCTCCCGACAACGTCTGTGTGCTAAGCCCCTGTTGCCGTGGAGAGCGCGATACGTCAAATCACTTAATGGAATCGCTGTGCACTTACCCTCCTCCCCGCGCTCAGCTCTGTGGCTGTGGTTATCACCGCCGGCTCTGGGTCTGCTTCACAGAGATTGTACAAAGGGAATCGGTCACGGATCCAACGGAGTAGGGAAAAAAAGATAGGTAGCATTACGCCCTAATTACAGATAAACCCGCGATGATTTCCTAATCCCCTGAGCCCTGTCCGGGATACTATCATGTGCAGAAGACATGGTGCTGCGCTGAGGAATGTGAATATAATGGCTTTAAAAATATATATATAGATATTATTGGTCCGAGCAAGCTTTCTTATCGAATACAGAAAGCTTCACTTCATTAATTCATTAAGAGTTGTTATTACCTCTGTAATTGTTGCTTTTAAATTTAACGTCTGTATTACAAGTGACGAATTAGGCGATTTGTAACAAATTTCCTAATGGCAATGTGTGGTTGACCAACAAACCTTTTTAATTGTTTCAGATTTTTTCCAATTTTTCTCCCAATTACACCCTGTACTTATTTAAATGTACCCTCCCCACAAGAACGGGGGGAGTCGGCACGAGAAGCACAAAGGGTGTCTCCAGAAAAGTAGGTGGGTGAGTTCCGTCTCAGAGGAGGTGGATCATCGCCGGTCCTCGAGGAATTAGCTTTACCCGTAGAGACGGGCGGCGAGTTCGTGGTGGAGGGAAAATCGAAAGAAATAGAGGGTATAATTGCCCACTAAATTGGGAGAAAAACGGGAGAAAAATCTGAAACACAATAAATAAAAAAAATCTTCACGTTCCACGCTGAAATCAGTGGAGCTTCTCTGCGCAGAACCGCACACTCCCAGTGCTTAATGGAGCAGGAGACCGCTCGCTGGTGGGGGGAGGTTATGGAGGAAGTGCATTGAAGCAACATACACACGCATTGAAGAGGGTGTAATTGGTTACTAAATTGGGAGAAAATGGGATATCTGAATGGGAGAAAATCTGAATCAAATTCTTAAAAAATAATAATAATAAATAAATGGGGTACAATTGGCTACCAAATTGGCAATAAAAATGGGGGGGGAAAAGTGAAACCAAAAAAAAGACAAATAATAATAATGGTCAAATGTGATACATTTGAAACAGTGACCCCCCATCCTCTCTAGGATCACTCCGAAAACCCGCTGGGGGCGGCGGTGACCCTGGCCCACGAGCTGGGGCACAACTTCGGGATGAACCACGACACGCCGGAGCGGGGGTGTGGCTGCCGGAGCACCGTGGACCGCGGGGGCTGCATCATGACCCCCTCCACCGGGTGAGTCCCGCCAGTGGCGCGGTCCATGCTAATGAGCAGCCTGTGCAACGGAGCTGCTTCTGCCTGCCTGAATTGCTTCAGTAAAATATCCAGCCGTATGTAAAAAAATGTAAATTGTGTAAGTCGCTCTGGATAAGAGCGTCTGCTAAATGCCTAAAATGTAAATGTAATGTAAATGGATCAAGGGGTGCTTGTGCCTTCGCTGTGTTTGCTCCTCGACTCTGGAATAACCTCCCCTCTTATATTAGAGCCGCTGAATCAGTCTCGGCTTTTAAATCTAATCTCAAAACCCATTTTTACAGATTGGCCTTCCCCAATGTATGATTTAATTGTGTCAATTGTTTATTTTTACTTGTTTTACTTTCATATTTGTATACTTAATGTCCATTGTTATGTTTTGCTTTTATTGTCCTGTTTACTGTCTTTTGTCACGCAGCACCTTGTGCTCATAGCTAGAAAGATGCTCTATAAATAAACGTATTATTATTATCTCGACGCGACAAGAGAGAGACGATTTAGCCCCTGAGCTAAAGACTCAAGTCTCCAACTCCAGGAGCTAATCACACTCTCATGCACGTCACATTATGCAGCGGACGCTCACGCGTTCAACTTTAACTCCGCTACACCTGGGCCCAGGTTCTTTGTGTCTCTACGGTCAGACCTCGAACCTATCGACAGTACATTTCTTACATTTTAAGCATTTAGCAGACACTCTTCTCCAGAGCGACTTACAAGATGTGCATAAATACATGGTAGGAACAATCATAGTTCGCGCGCGAAAGATCAGTGCAGTTCTATTGAGACACCACAGGGGGCACAACACCAGATTGCCTTATCCAGTTTCTGAGATTTTCATAACTGATGACGTTCACGCATTCGCGTCACCTCCCCAGCCCCCGCCTAATAGAATATTAGTTTAGTAGCCAACTACACCTCTACTTATTTTGATTTCCCCTGGCATACACATACAACCTAACACAACATACACACACAACATACTACAAAAGACATGACATGAACATATAAGACATGACGTCTAAAGTGAGGTCATTATGTTCTGAAGTCCTTGTTTAAGAAGCTGGTGCTAGTTGGGATGAATGGTTTGCGTGCCCGGTTTGTTTTTACAGACGGGAGTTTTGAACCTTTGGCCAGAGGGTAGCAGTGCATACTGGTTGTTTAGTGGATCTGTGGAGTCCTGTGTGATTTGTTTGGCCTTACAGATGGACAGTAACCATTAAAGTATTAGCCCGTGGGAACATTATTTAATTATTGTGAAAAGCCACCAGGCACACGCACCCTAACCCAGCTTTTATAGGGCAGCGTCCATGCGGCACGATCGATAGATAGACCTGTCTCCCGACAACGTCTGTGTGCTAAGCCCCTGTTGCCGTGGAGAGCGCGATACGTCAAATCACTTAATGGAATCGCTGTGCACTTACCCTCCTCCCCGCGCTCAGCTCTGTGGCTGTGGTTATCACCGCCGGCTCTGGGTCTGCTTCACAGAGATTGTACAAAGGGAATCGGTCACGGATCCAACGGAGTAGGGAAAAAAAGATAGGTAGCATTACGCCCTAATTACAGATAAACCCGCGATGATTTCCTAATCCCCTGAGCCCTGTCCGGGATACTATCATGTGCAGAAGACATGGTGCTGCGCTGAGGAATGTGAATATAATGGCTTTAAAAATATATATATAGATATTATTGGTCCGAGCAAGCTTTCTTATCGAATACAGAAAGCTTCACTTCATTAATTCATTAAGAGTTGTTATTACCTCTGTAATTGTTGCTTTTAAATTTAACGTCTGTATTACAAGTGACGAATTAGGCGATTTGTAACAAATTTCCTAATGGCAATGTGTGGTTGACCAACAAACCTTTTTAATTGTTTCAGATTTTTCCAATTTTTCTCCCAATTACACCCTGTACTTATTTAAATGTACCCTCCCCACAAGAACGGGGGGTGAGTCGGCACGAGAAGCACAAAGGGTGTCTCCAGAAAAGTAGGTGGGTGAGTTCCGTCTCAGAGGAGGTGGATCATCGGAAGAGGGTGTAATTGGTTACTAAATTGGGAGAAAATGGGATATCTGAATGGGAGAAAATCTGAATCAAATTCTTAAAAAATAATAATAATAAATAAATGGGGTACAATTGGCTACCAAATTGGCAATAAAAATGGGGGGGAAAAGTGAAACCAAAAAAAAGACAAATAATAATAATGGTCAAATGTGATACATTTGAAACAGTGACCCCCCATCCTCTCTAGGATCACTCCGAAAACCCGCTGGGGGCGGCGGTGACCCTGGCCCACGAGCTGGGGCACAACTTCGGGATGAACCACGACACGCCGGAGCGGGGGTGTGGCTGCCGGAGCACCGTGGACCGCGGGGGCTGCATCATGACCCCCTCCACCGGGTGAGTCCCGCCAGTGGCGCGGTCCATGCTAATGAGCAGCCTGTGCAACGGAGCTGCTTCTGCCTGCCTGAATTGCTTCAGTAAAATATCCAGCCGTATGTAAAAAAATGTAAATTGTGTAAGTCGCTCTGGATAAGAGCGTCTGCTAAATGCCTAAAATGTAAATGTAATGTAAATGGATCAAGGGGTGCTTGTGCCTTCGCTGTGTTTGCTCCTCGACTCTGGAATAACCTCCCCTCTTATATTAGAGCCGCTGAATCAGTCTCGGCTTTTAAATCTAATCTCAAAACCCATTTTTACAGATTGGCCTTCCCCAATGTATGATTTAATTGTGTCAATTGTTTATTTTTACTTGTTTTACTTTCATATTTGTATACTTAATGTCCATTGTTATGTTTTGCTTTTATTGTCCTGTTTACTGTCTTTTGTCACGCAGCACCTTGTGCTCATAGCTAGAAAGATGCTCTATAAATAAACGTATTATTATTATCTCGACGCGACAAGAGAGAGACGATTTAGCCCCTGAGCTAAAGACTCAAGTCTCCAACTCCAGGAGCTAATCACACTCTCATGCACGTCACATTATGCAGCGGACGCTCACGCGTTCAACTTTAACTCCGCTACACCTGGGCCCAGGTTCTTTGTGTCTCTACGGTCAGACCTCGAACCTATCGACAGTACATTTCTTACATTTTAAGCATTTAGCAGACACTCTTCTCCAGAGCGACTTACAAGATGTGCATAAATACATGGTAGGAACAATCATAGTTCGCGCGAAAGATCAGTGCAGTTCTATTGAGACACCACAGGGGGCACAACACCAGATTGCCTTATCCAGTTTCTGAGATTTTCATAACTGATGACGTTCACGCATTCGCGTCACCTCCCCAGCCCCCGCCTAATAGAATATTAGTTTAGTAGCCAACTTACACCTCTACTTATTTTGATTTCCCCTGGCATACACATACAACCTAACACAACATACACACACAACATACTACAAAAGACATGACATGAACATATAAGACATGACGTCTAAAGTGAGGTCATTATGTTCTGAAGTCCTTGTTTAAGAAGCTGGTGCTAGTTGGGATGAATGGTTTGCGTGCCCGGTTTGTTTTTACAGACGGGAGTTTTGAACCTTTGGCCAGAGGGTAGCAGTGCATACTGGTTGTTTAGTGGATCTGTGGAGTCCTGTGTGATTTGTTTGGCCTTACAGATGGACAGTAACCATTAAAGTATTAGCCCGTGGGAACATTATTTAATTATTGTGAAAAGCCACCAGGCACACGCACCCTAACCCAGCTTTTATAGGGCAGCGTCCATGCGGCACGATCGATAGATAGACCTGTCTCCCGACAACGTCTGTGTGCTAAGCCCCTGTTGCCGTGGAGAGCGCGATACGTCAAATCACTTAATGGAATCGCTGTGCACTTACCCTCCTCCCCGCGCTCAGCTCTGTGGCTGTGGTTATCACCGCCGGCTCTGGGTCTGCTTCACAGAGATTGTACAAAGGGAATCGGTCACGGATCCAACGGAGTAGGGAAAAAAAGATAGGTAGCATTACGCCCTAATTACAGATAAACCCGCGATGATTTCCTAATCCCCTGAGCCCTGTCCGGGATACTATCATGTGCGGAAGACATGGTGCTGCGCTGAGGAATGTGAATATAATGGCTTTAAAAAATATATATATAGATATTATTGGTCCGAGCAAGCTTTCTTATCGAATACAGAAAGCTTCACTTCATTAATTCATTAAGAGTTGTTATTACCTCTGTAATTGTTGCTTTTAAATTTAACGTCTGTATTACAAGTGACGAATTAGGCGATTTGTAACAAATTTCCTAATGGCAATGTGTGGTTGACCAACAAACCTTTTTAATTGTTTCAGATTTTTTCCAATTTTTCTCCCAATTACACCCTGTACTTATTTAAATGTACCCTCCCCACAAGAACGGGGGGGAGGGGGGGGTGAGTCGGCACGAGAAGCACAAAGGGTGTCTCCAGAAAAGTAGGTGGGTGAGTTCCGTCTCAGAGGAGGTGGATCATCGCCGGTCCTCGAGGAATTAGCTTTACCCGTAGAGACGGGCGGCGAGTTCGTGGTGGAGGGAAAATCGAAAGAAATAGAGGGTATAATTGCCCACTAAATTGGGAGAAAAACGGGAGAAAAATCTGAAACACAATAAATAAAAAAAATCTAATCAAGTTACACATCACTCAGGGGTATCAGTTTTTTTGTTTGTTGTTGTTTTTTAGTGTAGTTATATGCTCTAGGCTGTATCACGCTTAGGGTACAGCGTTTATCGTCTGTCCTCAGTGCCCCAATATTCCCAGGCTCCGCGCGCCAAATAAACTCACACTAATGAGTGCGGTGAGTGCTTTAAGATGGATTATCCCACAGGAGACAGCGCTCGGCGCTGTTTCCTGGAACCGACGTGCCCACACGGCACAGCTGCAATAACAGTCACGGCGTGTTGAGGAGCCACGTTCCACGCTGAAATCAGTGGAGCTTCTCTGCGCAGAACCGCACACTCCCAGTGCTTAATGGAGCAGGAGACCGCTCGCTGGTGGGGGGAGGTTATGGAGGAAGTGCATTTGGTTTCAGCTGTGGCTGGTGTTTAGAGGATTTGTCGCATCTTAAGGATGTAGAAAGTGTGGCCACACCAGCACAGGGCAGTCAGTACAACGTCTTAGTTTCTGTTGATTCTTTTTTTTATAGCTTCTAATTTTCCCAGTTTGGTTGCCAATTATACCCTCAATTCATATCAATTTGTTTCTTTGGTTTATTTGGTGATTACAAACGGCACATAGGCCAACACACATAACATACAAGAGAAAGTCAAAATAAAAATCACCGAGGATAAAAACACAATAAAGCCCGAAGGCTTATTTCCATTGTGGTCCTCACTACACCCTCCACCACGAGTCTGCCGCCCGTCCTCCAGGTAACGAGCCAATCGTAGATCCTCCTCTGAGACGTAACTCGACCAATAGGCCTGCTCCTCGACGGACTCATGCCGGCCCATTTGAGTGGCGTGAGCCAGTGGCAGAGATCACGGGGGGGGGGTTCCCTGTTTGACAGCGGCCTGTGCAGATGTGTAGTCCTGCCACGACGTGACTGACAGCTCACGGTGTTCGCAGGAGGGAAGGGTGTGTGTGTGTGTGCTGTGTGTGTGTGTGTGTGAGTGTGTGTGTGTGTGTGTGTGTGTGTGTGTGTGTGTGTGAAAGGCCTTTTTTCACACGGCTGAAAGAACTGCCCCAGCAATCCGGCCCGTGTGTCACAGCGCTAGCCGCTCGCACCTGATGGAAACTTCTCACAGAATAATATTTGGGTTTTTTACGAAGGGGGGGGGGGATCATGCCTTGGCTGCTGGGGTTGATGACAGCAAGGGCCTCGCTCAGAAAAGATTTGGAAGGAAATAAAAGACGAAGTAAAAAAAAACGTGATCGTTTCATAACGTGGTAAATATTTAGTGTGGTATCCGATTTCGGGGGTTGGGGGGGGAGGCATTCCATGAAGGGTGATGGGCGCTTGCGTGCGGGGTTTTGGCGCCGAAGGACGCATGTGTTCAGAGAGCTAAGCTTTACCCGATCGGGGGAAAGATGAGTTGAGGGAGAACGGGCAGCGGGCGACGGTGCGACTCACTGCTCCTCTGGGCCGCGGTCTCACTCAGTGACCTGTGAGGCCATTACA
>JAINUG010000539.1:0-30000 GCA_029706075.1 Aldrovandia affinis | reverse complement strand
GGACAGCCAATCGCCGTCTGGCACAGTCGGGTTTTGAACCATGGCTGCAGTATGCAACTTTCATTCCAGTTCGAATGCTTAGACCGTTACACCACCCGCCACACTTGCCCCGCTGCTGTTGTAAAAGAACCCCTCCCTCTCCCGGCCCCTTCCGCAGGTTCCCCTTCCCCACGGTGTTCAGCACCTGCAGCAAGAAGGACCTGGCGGCGAGCCTGGAGAAGGGCGTGGGCATGTGCCTGTTCAACGTGCCCGAGGTCCAAGTGCTCTACGGGGGGCAGAAGTGCGGAAACGGATACGTGGAGGAGGGCGAGGAGTGCGACTGCGGGGAGCTGGAGGTAGGAGAGACCACTCAGCGCCGGCACTGTGGTACAATGGTGAGGGAGCTGGGCTTGTAACTCAGAGGTTGCAGGTTCAATCCCCAGGTGGGGGCACTGCTGTTGTACCCTTGAGCTAAAGGTACTGAACCTGAATTGCTTCAGTAAAATATCCAGCTGTATAAATGGATTGTATGTAAAGAAGTGTAAACTGTGTAAGTCGCTCTGGATAAGAGCGTCTGCTAAATGCCTAAAATGTAATTTAAATGTAATTATTAGTGTTTTTATTTGTTTATTTATTTGCACACTGGTTTAAAAACAGAGGATATAACAGAAAAAAAAATATATATAATCATAAACAGTGCAGGATGCGGCTAGAAACCCAGAGGGGCTGATATGGTGCCTCACCCTCATCACTGAAAACAAAGCAAACAGGCAACCAAAACAACAAAAAATTAAAAACAAACAAATAAGAAATCAAAGGGCCACTCACACTTCAGCCACGGGGGCCTCCGATAGCATAGCGGTCTAATGCACCCATATCAGCTGGTCCTTTATGAGTGTGAGCTGCCTATCAGGGACGCGGTTTGAAACTTCACTGTACCAGACCGGCCCTGGTGGGGAGCCCCGATTGGGGCGGGCGTTTGGCTGTCCGCCCCGGGGGGTGAGCTGGTAGGAGTTCGCTGAGAAGCACGTAAGGGAGTCTCCAGAACGTGGGCTCGCTGCCCTCTGAGAATTGGCTTGCCTCGTAGAGACGGGGGGCGAGTTCGTGTGGGGAGAGCAAATCCAAATAAATAGAGGGTATAATTATTTAATTTTTTAATATATTCTTCAGCCGCGGTTGTTTAGCATGCAGTTCAAGTTTAGCATCGGCTGCGTCTTCTCACCAAAGGAACAAACTTAATGAGGCCAAGCTTGGTGGGGGGGGGCAAGCTTTTCTCAGCTAAAAAAAAACTAAACAGAACATGACCGGTTCCCCCAAACTGCATAGCGGAAAGAAAAAAACACACACTCGCATCTGAGCGTCACAAAAAAAACAGTTTATGCTTGAAGCAAGCACCGAAAACAGGGAAGACAGTATTATCAGGCCGTTCCATTCTCAGCGTGTCTGATGCGTCTGAATTTACTGCAGTAGTAATGGGAGCCGGATTTTTCAAGTTATCTGTGGATAAAGCCAATTTAAAAAAAAAAAATTAATCCAGGGAAAAGTCTTTGGTTGGGTAAATCAAGTATGCAACCAAGTACAGCAGTGTTTCTCAAATCTCGGTCCTTGTTTTTTTCACCCTCCCTTCACCTGGGAGTCGGGTGTGAAGACCCTCTGGCCAATCATGAAATGTAAACTGTGTAAGTCGCTCTGGATAAGAGCGTCTGCTAAATACCTAAAATGTAATGTAAATGTAATGAAGAAAGGAAAACCAGGACCGGATTTGGATTTGTGGGTCAGATTTGAGTAACCCTGAAGTAGAGGCAGCAGGCTCCACAAAGCTGAATATCCACGTGCATCTGGGAACGTATGATCCATCCCGGCTAATCCATTTCAGGATTTCATGCGTCCACTTTCTGCTCTTAGTTATTTAATCAGCAAAAGCAATTGTTTGATTAGACGTCTTTATACTTTTTTTTCGATTTTACCCATTTTTCTCCCAATTTGGTAGCCAATTACTCCCGCTGTGCTTAGTTCAATCCCCTCCCTCGTAGTTCGCTGCTGTAGTCCTGTGACCGGCAGTGACAATGGCGAAGCGCTGCCTCCTCCGAGACAACACTCGTCGTGCCGTCGTCGATTCCAGCACCCCAGAACCACTCCTGTGTGCAGTGAACTGTGTGTGTCGGCTTCCCTCCCCCCTCGCTGGGGCAGACAGCCAATTGCCGCCCCGATGGCACTCCCGGCCAGAGGCGACTCTGGGGCGACGGGGAATCGAACCCTGGTCACCGTGGCCAGCGTCGGACGTGGCCAGTGCTGTCCTTTTCCTCCCACTGTGACACAAGGCCAGGAACTCTGCTGTTCATCTGTCCCCCTGTGACATCACATCCCCCTCCCTCTGAAGAGCTGCCATCTTTACACACACACACTCATAAACACACACACACGCCTCCCGCGTGGTCCAGTGGTTACAACGTCCGACGCTGGCCACGGAGACCGGGGTTCAATTCCCCGTCTCGCCAAGTGTCGGCTCTGGCCGGGAGTGCCACCAGGGGGCGGCGATTGGCTGTCCGCCCCAGGGAGGGGGGGGGAGGGGCCCGACGTGACGCGTTCGCTGCATATAAGAGTGGCCCTGTAGTACCGGGTTGCGGTCGACAGGCTGCGGGTGCCGTCTCGTAAGAGGCGTCACTTCGCTTCGTCACTACCGGTCGCAGGACTACGGCAGCGAACTCACATTACTAGGGGGGGATTGACGTAAAAATAGCGGGTCTAATTGGCTACCAAATTGGGAGAAAAATGGGAGAAAATCAGAAACAAAATTTTAAAGAAAGAAACACACACACACACACACACACACACACACACACACACACACACACACACACACACACACACACACACACACACACACACACACACACAGACACACACAATATCACACACACACAATCACACACACACACACACACTCACACACAGACACACACAATATGACACACACACACAGACAGGATATACATCCAGCCCCCTTACAGCAGTGTGGGAAACAGCACAAGCCCGGTCCTCACTCACCCAGAGCAGCTGGTCTTGAGCGTTCCTGGGGAAGTGTCACGTTGTCGGGGAGCGGGGTCCTTGTTGTTTCCAGGGCAGGTGGAGAGGTGTCAGGCACGCGGTCAGAGTGACGTGAGGGTGGGGAACATTCCCCTGGGGAGGACTCTGCTGGATCTGGGAGATCTAGTACAATACAATAATACAATCTAATACAATAAAATAAATAAATACATTACTAACCTTCCCAGTGTTACAGGTACGGTGTACAGCTGCCAACAATGATGTCTATCGCTGTATTACTGCACTGATCTCTTGCGCGAACTATGATTGATCTTACCATGTATTTATGCACATGTTGTAAGTCGCTGTGGATAAGAGCGTCTGCTAAATGCCTAAAATGTAAAATGTAATGCGAGAGCACTCCCTCCCTCCTGATGTGGTTTGCGCTGAAGGCCTGCGGTCGGGGCTGTAATGATCTCCTCCTCCTCCTCCTCCTCCTCCTCCTCCTCCTCCTCCTGTCCTTCCTCTCATAGGAGTGCTCGAACCCCTGCTGCAATGCCAGCACCTGCGCTCTGAAGGGGGATGCGGCCTGCGCTCACGGCCAGTGCTGTGAGCACTGTCAGGTAACGCTCACTCAACGCGGTTACCTGCTACCTGTGCTGTTACCTGTTACCTGTGCTGTTACCTGTGCTGTTACCTGTTACCTGTGCTGTTACCTGTGCTGCTACCTGTGCTGTTACCTGCTACCTGTGCTGTTACCTGTGCTGTTACCTGTGCTGTTACCTGTGCTGTTACCTGTGCTGTTACCTGTTACCTGTGCTGCTACCTGTGCTGTTACCTGTGCTGCTACCTGTGCTGTTACCTGTGCTGCTACCTGTGCTGCTACCTGTTACCTGTGCTGTTACCTGTTACCTGTGCTGCTACCTGTGCTGCTACCTGTGCTGTTACCTGTTACCTGTGCTGTTACCTGTGCTGCTACCTGTGCTGTTACCTGTGCTGCTACCTGTTACCTGTGCTGTTACCTGTTACCTGTGCTGCTACCTGTGCTGTTACCTGTGCTGTTACCTGTTACCTGTGCTGTTACCTGTTACCCATTACCTGTTACCTGTGCTGTTACCTGTGCTGTTACCTGTTACCCATTACCTGTTACCTGTGCTGTTACCTGTTACCCATTACCCGTTACCTGTTACCTGTGCTGTTACTTGAAAGAAGATAAGAGAGATCCTTTCCCTCCATTCCCTCTGTATAAAAGCACAACAAATATTCTGACATTTACACCCATTTGACAACCTCTGAGGATTTTGATGTTGTATATCTTGGGGGAGGGCGGATAGTGTAGCGGTCTAACGCACCGTATCTTGGCTGGTCCGATACGAGTGTGCGCTGCCTGTCAGGGACGCGGTTCTAAACCCGTCTCTACCAGACCAGCCCTGGCCGTCAGCCCCGATTGGGGGCGGCGTTTGGCTGTCCGCCCCAGGGGAAGGGGGGAGGGTGAGCCGGCTCGAGTCCGCTGTGAAGCACGTAAGGGTGTCGCTGCCCTCTGAGAATTAGCTTGCCTCGTAGAGACGAGCGGCGGACTCATGTAGGGAGGGCAAATCAAAATAAATAGAGGGTGTAATTGGCCACTAAATTGGGAGAAAAACGTGAAAAATAAAAAAATAAAAAATGTATTAAAAAAAGGCTATCATGGAGTGATATCACTCACATCATGGGGTGAGTTTAGCAGGCAAACACATTAGGTAACATTTTGCAACAGTGCTAGTGGTCATTTGTACATGTAAGCACATGCTCAGTTAGTTAGTTAGTTAGTTGATATGGTTATGAATGTGTATGTGTATACTACACATTAGCTGTGGACTCTCATCAGCACCTCAGGGATGTAATGTGATGTAATCTTGTGATGTCATCTGCTGTGATGTAATCTTGTGATGTCATCTGCTGTGATGTAATCTTGTGATGTCATCTGCTGTGATGTAATCTTGTGATGTCATCTGCTGTGATGTAATGTAATGTGATCGTGTTTGAACATATCGTAATGTAACGTGTTTCTCCTCTCTCCTCCTGGCCCGTGGCTGACCCCCGTCGGCCCCACAGCTGAAGCCCGCGGGCACGCCGTGCAGGGAGTCGGGGAACTCCTGCGATCTGCCCGAATTCTGCACAGGCGCCGACGCCCTCTGCCCCGCCAACGTGTACCTGCACGACGGGCACGCCTGCCACAGCGTGGACGGGTACTGCTACAACGGCGTCTGCCAGACCCACGAGCAGCAGTGCATCACACTGTGGGGCCAGGGTGAGTACTCTGCACCATTTCTCCCAGGGTGAGGACACCATTCCTCCTTCTTCTTCTGCTTTTTATTCCCCATTTTTCTCCCAATTTTTAGTAGCCTATTATACCCTCTTTTTTATTTATTTTATTTTTTTATTTTGTTTCTGATTTTCTCCCATTTTCGCCCAATTTAGTACCCAATTACACCCTCTATTTCTCATGGCAATCCCCCCCTCATATTGTGAGCTCGTTGCCATAGTCCTGAGACTGTCAGTGATAGAGGTGAAGTGTTGTTTCCTCCGAGCCGGCACTCGCCAAGCCGTCAACCGTAACTCTGGTACTCCAGGGCCACTCCTGTATGCAACAAACGTCCTGTCGGCTTCCCTCCCCCCTCCCTGGGGCAGACAGCCAATCGATGCCCCCTAGTGGCACTGCTGGAATCGAACCCCCGTCGCAGTGGCCAACGTTGGACGTTCTACTTCTTATCATATTATTGTCATGTGTTAATCCTCTTCAGCTCGTTGGGAGCAGAGGGTGTCTCTCGACCGTGGCTCTCCACCTCTCTCTCTTATACGTAAGGGCTTTAGCCTCACGCTAGCAGATCCCCATTATTCTTTCTTCTTATTGTTAGCATTATTAACATTGGTGCTACCCTTATTATTATCATTAGTAATGGGATGGGGAACACCTGGATCAGCTCATGTTGCGGTCCATCTCTCAGGTACAGGTTTGGCTGCGTTAGCAACACGATTTCCGTGCTTTGTTGTATAGCGGTCTCACGTGGATAATATTCCTGTTTATAAACACAATATCCATATGAAGCTCATAGACCGCTCTATGAATGAACGCATTGTGGATTTCTGCTGAATCATAGTTCTTTGACTGGCCTGGAAAAGGTAATCTCTCCCTCTCCCTCTCCCTCCCTCTCCCTCTCTCTCTCTCTCTCTCTCTCCCTCTCTCCCTCTCTCCCTCCTCTCCTCTCTCTCTCTCTCTCCTCTCTCTCTCTCTCTCTCTCTCTCTCTCTCCCTCCCTCCCTCCCCCCCTCTCCCCCTCCCTCCCCCTCCCTCTCCCCCCCTCTCTCTCTCTCTCCCTCTCTCAGGAGCGACGCCAGCCCCAGGGCTCTGCTTTGAGAGGGTGAACTCTGCCGGCGACCCCTATGGGAACTGTGGGAAGGACTCCAAAGGCTCCTTCGGTAAATGTGAAGCACGGTAAGACCACCGTCCATCTGTCCATCCGCACCGGAGAGACTAGAGAGAGAGAGAGAGAGAGGAGAGAGAGAGAGAGAGAGAGAGAGAGAGAGAGAGAGAGAGAGAGAGAGAGAGGAGGAGAGGAGAGAGAGAGAGAGAGAGAGAGAGAGAGAGAGAGAGAGAGAGAGAGAGAGAGAGAGAGAGAGAGAGAGAGAGAGGGAGGAGAGAGAGAGAGAGAGAGAGAGAGAGAGAGAGAGGAGAGAGAGAGAGGGAGAGGGAGAGAGGAGAGAGAGAGAGAGGTAAGACCACTGTCCGTCCGTCCGCACCAGAGAAGACGATAGAAAGAGGAGAGAGGTCAGAGGTCAGAGAGACGATGCCTGAAATCTGATCAATGCTTTCAAAATAATGGGCTCACCCCCAAAAATGTGCCTTTGAAAATGGCAATAGTTTCACTTTGAAAAATATTCACGGGTGTTTTTTAAATTTCTTATTTTCGCCTGTTGTGCTCAGATATCACACAACTGAAATCCAAACATCTGTTTCATTGACATAATGCTTGTTGTGTCTTATAAACCGTTGCCTTATATGATCATAATTGCCAGTCCTTGGAAAGAATCCCAATAAGTAGTGAGAAACGCCCGATCTTAAAACTATAATTAAGTCTGTGATTAAGCCGTTGTTTTTATTCTCAACGAATTGTTTATTCTGAGCGCAGAGAGAACATAAATGCTGGTGATTTAACAAGATAATAAAATGGAGGCCTCCCGGGTGCTCTAGTGGTTACAGCGTGTGCCCACTGTGACCCCAGGGAGAGAGTGCCACTAGGAGGAAAACATTTGGCTGTCCGCCCCAGGGAGAGGGGAGGAAAGCCGATATGAGTTCGCTGTGTATAGGAGTGGCTCTGGAGTACCACAGTTACGGTCGACAGCCTGGCGAGTGCCGTCTCAGAGGAGGGGTGGCTACGGCAGCGAACTCACAATACGAGGAGGGGATTGACTTGAAAAGAGAGGGTGTAATTGGCTACTAAATTGGGAGAAAATGGGATAAAATCAGAAAAGAGAAAGGATGATGATTAAATGGATTATTTTCATAGACATGGTCAAACTGACTGGGGGAGGCTGGTCATGTGACTAGCTCTGTGCATTTTTTTCCCGCCACAGTGATGCAAAGTGCAGCAAAATTCAGTGCCAGGGAGGGGCCAACCGGCCTGTCATCGGCACGAACGCCGTCTCCATAGAAACGAACATCCCGCTGCAGGAAGGGGGGCGGATCCTGTGCAGGGGGACGCACGTGTACCTGGGGGACGACATGCCGGACCCGGGCCTGGTTCTGACCGGCACCAAGTGTGGAGAGGGCCTGGTGAGCGGCAGTGTAGTGTAATGGTTAGGGGAGCTGGGTTTGTAACTCAGAGGTTGCAGGTTCAATCCCCAGGTGGGACACTGCCGTTGTACCCTTGAGCTAAAGGTACTTAACCTGGATTGCTTCAGTAAAATATCCAGCTGTATAAATGGATTATATGTAAAGAAATGTGAACTGTAAGTCGCTCTGGATAAGAGCGTCTGCTGAATGCCTAAAATGTAATGTAATGTAATCTGAGCGCTGTACCCCCTGTACAAAAGCACAACATTTGACAACCTCTGATGATTCTGATGTTATATATCTTGGGGGCGGTGGATAGCGTAGTGGTCTAACGCACAGTATCTTGGCTGGTCCGATACGAGTATACGCTGCCTGTCTCTACCAGACCGGCCCTGGCCGTCAGCCCCGATCGGGGGCGGTGTTTGGCTGATTGATTTATTGGCTGATTGATTGATAACAGAATGTGGATGTTCACAGTGGTGCCTGTCTGCCTTTCTGCTGTGTTGTAGATGTGCCTGAATCGGCAGTGCCAGAACGTCAGCATGTTTGGAGTGCACAAGTGCTCTGGGAAGTGCAGCGGTCACGGGGTGAGTCCTCTTAGTCCTCACACCAGGGACACTGTGGAGGAGGGGTGACTGTGTGTTTACACCAGGGAGACACTGTGGAGGAGGGGGAGGGGTGACTGTGTGCTCCACAGACACTGCCCTTTAAATCAGGACTCCCTAACTCCAGGCCCGGAGGGTCACAGGTTACACTGCTGTTTGTTTTTACCTTCAAATTAGCAACCAGTTTAGACCCAAGAAACCAGGCGAGGTGAGTTAATCATGTGCTTTAATTGATCAATTGAAAGTGTTGTGTTACTGTTGTAAATGCTGAATAACGAAAAAACTGGCACCCCCTGTGGCTCTGCAGGACCAGAGTTGGGGATCCTTGCTTTGAACTCCTTTAAAGGTTTTTCAATTTATTTACATTTTTTTGTTTCAGATTTTTACCCCGTTTTTCTCCCCAATTTTGAAGCCAGTTATACCCTCTATTTATTTTGATTAACCCCCTCCCACGAACTCGCCGCCCGTCTCTACGGGGCAAGATAATTCTCAGAGGCCGGCGATGATCCGCCTCCTTCGAGACTGAACTCACTGACCCCCTTCCTGGAGACACCCTTACGCGCTTCACAGCGAGTTTGTGCCGACCACCCTCCCCCCAGACAGCCAAATGCCGCCCCCGATCAGGGCTAACGGCCAGGGCCGGTCTGGCAGAGACAGGTTTTGAGCCAAACACGGGCGCATTAGACCGCTACGCTATCCGCCAGCCCCCTTTTACATATATTTTTTTCAATATCTCTATTTTTTGCATGCATTAGACCGAAACCGCACAAGAACTAGCAAATAATACGAGCATAGCTTTTGGTACTCCGGTGGAAAGTGTTACGAAGCCTCTCAATAATTCTTCGTTCCCACCCAAAGGTCAGATGCGCTGAAGTGTAACGGGCTTGTGCTCAAAGCGCAAGTCATCGTCCCCTGACAGAGCGGTGGCAGGCTGCGTTAGCACGCCGCTGGGGTGGCCCGATGCTCGCCAACATCCACATCGGCCTCCTCACACTCTGTCAAACGCAGGGCTCCTCTTAATGTTTTATTTATTTCTCTTGTTTCTGTTGCAGGGAATAATAAATCAGGCGGGCAAAAGAGACGTTTGAAAACTAACACGCATTTTTGGGAAGAACCGGCGTTCTTCGCTGGGCGTGCGAATGAGATCACGTAACGAGCGTTCAGCTCAACGGCGTTCGGTTATTAACTTGGGTCTTTTTAAAATTAAAAACATAAATATAAAAACATTTCCATTTCCATTTTACATTTTAGGCATTTAGCAGATGGTCTTATCCAGAGCGACTTACACAGTTTGCATACAATTCATTTATACAGCTGGATATTTTACTAAAGCAATTCAGGTTAAGTACCTTGCTCAAGGGTGCAACAGCAGTGCCCCACCTGGGAATTGAACCTGCAACCTTTGAGTTGCAAGTCCAGCTCCCCTAACCATTACACTGCACTGCCGTCCTAAAAACATTCCTTTTCACTTTAAGGAACTTCTACAGCAGGGGTATTGAAATCCAGGCCTCGAGGTCCACAGTGTCTGCAGGTATTTGCTCCAACCACGCACTACACCACCTGATTTCACTAATTAGCTCGCTTCCTGGACCAAGGAGGTAAACTAATTATTTTAAATCAGGTAGTGTAGTGCACGGTTGCAGCAAATACACTGTGGACCTCGAGGCCTGGATTTGAATACTCCCGCTCTACGTTCTGACAGCCTGCAGGCGCAGATGAAGTGTGACTTGGCCCGACATGTTTGGCCAGAGATTTGGCCTTAAACACGCTCCGTTTGTACAGCGTGCTGTGGGTGGGTTCCCATTGGCTACAGCTCCACAGTCCTATGATGTCACTAAAATCTGGTTCTGACCCGGTTGTCCCAGCCTTGGTGGTATGGGCGCTGTTTCCGCTCGGGAGATGACCCCGGGTCCACATTTACATTTGACATTTACAGCATTTAGCCGACGCTCTTATCCAGAGCGACTTACAAGATGTGCGTTAATACATGGTAGGAACAATCATAGTTTGCGCAAGAGATCAGTGCAGTAATACAGCGATAGACATCATTGTTGGCAGCTGCACATCGTACCTGTAACACTGGGAAGGAAAAGTTAGTACATTTTATTATTTTTAATCTTTTAGAGGAAGATTTAAACAAGTGTACATATACAAAAAGCAGTAATAAACATGTAGGCAGTGGTGATGACAATTAGTTATTGTACAGAATTCAGTGGTAGCGGGGTCTGAAAAGGTGGGTTTTGAGTCTCTTACGGAAGATCGCAAGTGATTCCGCGGTCCTGACCGAGTGCAGAAGATCATTCCACCACCGAGGGGTCAGGACAGAGAAGAGGCGAGACCGTGAGGAGCGGCTGCCGGGCGCCCGGAGGGATGGGACAGTCAGTTTGCCAGAGGAGGCTGAGTGGAGGGGTCTGGCTGGGGTGTAGGGTGTGATGAGTGTCTGGAGGTAAGGGGGAGCAGTTCCTCTAGCCGCTTGATAAGCCAGCACCAGTGATTTGAATTTCATGTGTGCAGGCGTGAGCGTGGGTTTTTTTCCACTCAGAGGCGCAAGCCCAAAATGCCCCCTCCCAGAAATGGCCCCCGGAGCCGACTGAGATGTTCCAGACAGACAGCCAGACAGACAGACCGGCCCACACATGGCCTTCATTACCATGCCGGGGAAAACCTGCTGGAGCCTGCTCTCACTCCCCAAATGCCTGTGTGTGTGTGTGTGTGTGTGTGTGTGTGTGTGTGTGTGTGTGTGTGTGTGTGTGTGTGTGTGTGTGTGTGTGTGTGTGTGTGTGTGTGTGTGTGTGAGTGTGTGTGTGTGTGTGTGTGTGTGTGTGTGTGTGTGTGTGTGTGTGTGTGTGTGTGTGTTTGTGTGTGTGTGAGTGTGTGTGTCTCCCCAGCCTCCCTCCGTATGAAAGGCTTGATGTGGTGTTTATGAGAAGGTGAGCTGTGTTCTGAATTTCTCTGTGACAGGTCTGTAACAATAAGAAGAGCTGCCACTGTGAGGCGCTGTGGGCGCCCCCTTTCTGCGACACGTCAGGGTTCGGGGGCAGTGTGGACAGTGGACCCATGAGGCTGGCAGGTACTCACCCCGGAGAATTAACCCCACTCACTGTCTGAATTAACCCCACTCACTGTCTGAATTAACCCCACTCACTGTCTGAATTAACCCAGCTCACTGTCTGAATTAACCCAGCTCACTGTCTGAATTAACCCAGCTCACTGTCTGAATTAACCCAGATCACTGTCTGAATTAACCCAGCTCACTGTCTGAATTAACCCAGCTCACTGTCTGAATTAACCCAGCTCACTGTCTGAATTAACCCAGCTCACTGTCTGAATTAACCCAGCTCACTGTCTGAATTAACCCAGCTCACTGTCTGAATTAACCCAGCTCACTGTCTGAATTAACCCCACTCACTGTCTGAATTAACCCAGCTCACTGTCTGAATTAACCCAGCTCACTGTCTGAATTAACCCCACTCACTGTCTGAATTAACCCCACTCACTGTCTGAATTAACCCCACTCACTGTCTGAATTAACCCCACTCACTGTCTGAATTAACCCCACTCACTGTCTGAATCAACCCCACTCACTGTCTGAATTAACCCAGCTCACCGTGTAAATTGTGTGCGTGTGTATGTGTTTGTGTATGTCTGCACATGTGACATTAGCTGACAGCAGGAGTTTGACGGTGGCAATCCTGGTGACGATGACCGTGGTGTTAGCCGCTGGCCTCATCATGTGCTTCAAGAGGAAGGCTCTCATTGGTCTACTCTCCACCAATAAGAAGACCACCCTTGAGAAGCTCAGGTACTGCTGATGAGTCATTTAGCTGTGCCTTCTCAAAACCTGAGAAGGTGTCTACTGGATATGGGAGGGGTCAGAAATCATAAACTAAGGGCATTCGCCCGGAATGCAAGTTGCCCACTGCATCCATGGTTTGAAACTCGGCTGTGCCAGTCCGGCTCTGGCTGAGAGCCCTGTTGGGGGCGGCGATTGGCTGACCGCCCCAGAGGGAGGGGGAGGGGGAGGGTGAGCCGGCACGGGCTCGCCGAGAAGCGAGCGTCAGGTGTCCCTGTACGGGAAAAACAGGCTTGCCTCCGAAGACGAGCGGTGGGCTTGTGGGGGAGGGTAAATTGAAAGATAAAGAGGGTGTAATTGACTACGAAATTGGTAGAAAGATGGGCCAAAAAAATCTGAAACTAAATTTTTAAGAAATCAGAAACTAAGAATAACCACAAAATCTTTCATGATGTATTAGGTGGCATGTGCCTAAAATTGTATTTTTGTGTATTTTTTTGGAACTCAAATCTTTATATACATGTTGGCAGGGCAACGAGACATGCAAAACCTATAGCTCCTGAAAAGCCTGTGTTGTCGGCTCTGGCCGGGAGTACCAGGGGGCAGCAATTGGCTGTCCGCCCCAGGGAGGGGGGAGGAAAGACGATACGAGATCACTGCATATAGGAGTGGCTCTGGAGTACCGGAGTTACAGTCGACAGCTTGGCGAGTGCCGGCTCGGAGGAAACAATACTTCGCCTTTGTCACTGCCGGTCTCAGGGCTACGGCAGCGAGCTCACAATATGAGGGGGGGATTGACATGAAAAAGAGAGTGTGTAATTGGCTACTAAATTGGGAGAATAATGGAAGAAAATCAGAGACAATTTTCCTTTTTTTTTAAGAAAGCATGTTGTGAACAGCCTGCCCCTGCTTTCCTGCAGGTCTGTGGGCCCAAGCAGGACGTCCAGCCCGAGCCAGACCCATTTGGGGTACAGAGCCTCCCCCCTGCGGCAGCCCCCACCTAAACCCCCCCACAGCTCCAGCGTATACAAGGTCAGTCTCCCACGACAACAGGCATATAAGTCATAGGATGCACTTTTCATAATGTGTTTCTGTGTGTTTTTATTTTATTTGTTTATATTGGTTCTGTGTGTCTCAGTAGGTAGAGCGTGGTTCTGTGTGTCTCAGTAGGTAGAGTGTGGTTCTGTGTGTCTCAGTAGGTAGAGCATGGCTCTGTGTGTCTCAGTAGGTAGAGCATGGTTCTGTGTGTCTCAGTAGGTAGAGCGAGGTTCTGTGTGCCTCAGTAGGTAGATCGTGGTTCTGTGTGTCTCAGTAAGTAGAGCGTGGTTCTGTGTGGCTCAGTAGGTAGAGCGTGGTTCTGTGTGGCTCAGTAGGTAGAGCGTGGTTCTGTGTGGCTCAGTAGGTAGAGCGTTGTTCTGTGTGGCTCAGTAGGTAGAGCGTTGTTCTGTGTGCCTCAGTAGGTAGATCGTGGTTCTGTGTGTCTCAGTAAGTAGAGCGTGGTTCTGTGTGGCTCAGTAGGTAGAGCGTGGCTCTGTGTGGCTCAGTAGGTAGAGCGTGGTTCTGTGTGTCTCAGTAAGTAGAGCGTGGTTCTGTGTGGCTCAGTAGGTAGAGCGTGGTTCTGTGTGGCTCAGTAGGTAGATTGTGGTTCTGTGTGGCTCAGTAGGTAGAGCGTGGGCACTGACAACGCTTAGGTTGTGGGTTCGATTCCCACTGGGGCCACATATACTGAAAAATGTATGCAGTCACTACTGTAAGTCGCTTTGGATAAAAGCATCTGCTAAATGGCATGTGTTATTATCATTATGATATGATATTAGATGCTTTAATATCTCTGTAGTTTCCTGTATTGACGGTCGATGTGATGTGTCTCTCCACAGCCGGCCCACATGGGGACCGAGCCCCTCCTCCCTCCACACAGCTTGCGCAGACTGCCCCAGTACCAGCCCATTCACCTCAGCCCGCCCCCGGCCCCGCCCCCACACAGGGTCCTGCCCCCCCTCGGCCACGCCCCCCGCGAGGAGGAGGCCTGCCGTTCTGCGCCCTGCCACACCAGCGCCCCCTCAGGAGAGACCAGGTATGTGCGGGCAGCCGGTCCTGGTGGTGCACTGTGTGTTTTTGCCCTTGTTACCCTAGGCAGGCAGTGTGGTATAGTGGTTAGGGAACTGGGCTTGTAACTTTAAGGTTGCAGGTTCAATCCCCAGGTGGGACACTGCTGTTGTATCCTTGAGCAAGGTGCTTAACCTGAATTGCTTCAGTAAAATATCCAGCTGTATAAATGGATGGTAAAGAAATGTAAACTGTGTAAGTCGCTCTGGATAAGAGCGTCTGATAAATGCCTGTAATGTAATGTAATGTAATGTTACCGAACGCGGTCAATTTATACAGCTTTACGTGCACGTTGTTTGAAATGAACACGTACACCTTGTGGGTTGTTGTTGCCGTCGATGCACATTTCGATAGGCGGGGGAAAAACTATTCTAATGGGGTTAATTTCTTATTTCTTGCTGTTTAAATACACAGCATAAATGCATTTCCACAACGTGAGAATGGACTCCCGCAGGAAAATAATAATTGAGTGAGAGAGAAAAAGAGATGGGTTTTTTTGGGGGGAAACGTACTTATTTATGAAACTCAGAACGGAGTCTGGGTATGGTGGAGCAGCCGGACTGAAGTTCTCAGCTCCCAGTCGCCGTGGTGACACAGTCTCCGCTCTAGAGAAGTGCAGGTGTGAAGTGTGGAGTCTCCAGCAGGGGGAGCCGTTAGCTGTCAGTAACTCTCGCTCTCTCTCTCTCCCCGCGCCACTCTTGACTGGAAAGAGGGGGTGCTGGTGCTTAAAAACGAGAAGAAGAAAAAAAATATGGAGTTTCGCAGAGTCATTATTTTAATGCAAGCAGAGCAATTTAGCGCGAAACATAAACTAATAAATAAATAAATAAATACAATCCCAGCCCATCTTGGAACAGGTCCATGTCTTTCTGGTGCAAACCCACCCCCCCAAAAAAACACCAAAAACCCAACAATGCATCAGTGCACATGACACCTTTTTCCCATAACGGAACGATGACTGGAGAGGAGGTCTGCTCAGCTCGAGCGGTGTACTGGAAATATATATTTTCTCTGTGCGACCGCTCATGTGGTCGCGCAACGCTACGGGGGTCCTTTAGGAGGCTTTCAGCAGTCTGGCTTGAGCGACTGTAGCATTGTGAAAAAGAGGTGGCAGCCAGTGGTGGACAGTAACAAAGTGCTTTTACTTAAGTTCATTACTGTACTTAAGTACATTTTTTCAAGTATCTGTGCTTATTTCCATTTTCACTTCTGTTTTTTACTTTCACTCCCCTACAATTCAAATGGGGTTCAATGTAGGACTTTTTGGGGCCTCCGGGGTGGTCTAGCGGTTACAATGTTTGATGCTGCCTACTGCAGCCGGGGTTTGATTCCACCGGCTGCACCAGTGTCGGCTCTGGCCGGGAGTACCACTAGGGGGCGGCAATTGGCTGTCCGCCCCAGGGAAGGGGGAGGAAAGACGATACGAGCTCACTGCGTATAGTACTGGAGTTACAGTCGACAGCTTGGCGAGTGTCGGCTCGGAGGAGACGATACTTCACCTTTGTCACTGCCGGTCTCAGGGCTAGGCCAGCGAGCTCACAATACGAGGGGGGGGATTGACATGAAAAAGAGAGGGTGTAATTGGCTACTAAATTGTGGGAGAAAATGGTAGAAAAACTTGAAACAAATTCTTAAAAAAAAAAAAAAAAAAAAAATTACTTTTACTGGAGTAATATTTTACCTGGGTATCTTTACTTTAACTCAAGTAAAGGGTTGGTGTACTTCAGCCACCCTCCTCAACAGGATCGCAGAGAGGAGGGGTGGATGGAAAACTGCAAATTCCCCGGCTTGTTGGGTTATAAACTTGATGTAGGGGGGGCGTGGGGGTGTCTGAGGTTTTGGCCCCTCCCCCGTAGCGCGATGCAGAACAGCTGTGATGAAGGTCGTTACCTCATCCCCCCCTAGAGTGGATTGGTACCACATGGCGACCTTTCCTCACATGCGCTCCCTTGCCAACCTATGCAACTCGTGAGAAGTAATGCGGTAGGCTTTCAGCGCCCCCTGGTGGACCAGCAGCAGCAGCATAAAACCCAGACATCTCTGTGTGTCCACATTTGAGCAAGACTATGTTACAGACCTGGAATAAAAATGATTCCCATTTTAAAAGAAACGTCTTATTTTCACCAATATTCAGAACCAAATTCTTCTCCTCATATGATTATACGTTGGTTTTTTTTGTATGAGCATGTTTTGTTGAAAATACTCAGGGATCTTGCAAGAGTGTTTTAAAAATGTTACTAGCACCTAGAGAGTGAAAGAGTTTCAGATACAGAATCAGCACTGGTGTGTTTCTGAGTGATGGTGAGTGTGTGTGACCCCAGGACTGGTGTGTTTCTGGTGGACTGGTGAGTGTGACCCCAGGACTGGTGTGTTTCTGAGTGATGGTGAGTGAGTGACCCCAGGACTGGTGTGTTTCTGAGTGATGGTGAGTATGTGAGACCCCAGGACTGGTGTGTTTATGGTGGACTGGTGTGAGAGACCCCAGGACTGGTGTGTTTATGGTGGACTGGTGTGTGTGACCCCAGGACTGGTGTGAGAGACCCCAGGACGTCTGTATAACGGAGGCTCTCCTGCCATTTCGTTGACAGGACTGGGAGAAACCCAGCCCTCCCCAGAAGCCCCTCCCTGCTGACCCCATGGGCAGGGCCTCTCGTCTGGGTCACAGTCCCCCCGCCGTGGGGGTCCGTATCCCCGCGCCCATCCCGATTCCCAGCGTCCCCGGAGCGCCGGGCGTGCCCCGGGTCCCAAGGCCTGTGCCTCCTGCACCACAGCCATCCAGGTGAGGATCCAGACTGTTCATGATGGGAGGTGAAGGATTCACATGATTAGGGAAGTGTGCTACCTTTCAAGCACAGAATATTAAAGTCATACAAATCATTTTATATACCTGTAAGATTTTTTGAGATTTCACTAATGCATTTGCAGACAGGCAGAGATCTTCACGAATATATTTGCAGACAGGAAGAGATCTTCACTAATATATTTGCAGACAGGCAGAGAATCTTCACTAATATATTTGCAGACAGGAAGAGAATCTTCACTAATATATTTGCAGACAGGCAGAGATCTCCACTAATATATTTGCAGACAGGCAGAGAATCTCCACTAATGTATTTGCAGACAGGCAGAGATCTTCATCAATGCACATTGCAGACCTGTTCCTTGGCACGGCTGTTGTTTTTGCACGAAAAAGAGCGCCAACATTAACGCACAGTCCTCTTCTCAGACCCGCCCCTAGGGGGCGCCCTAGCCTGCCGAGGCCTTGTGCCATCGCTGATGTGAAGTAGAGGGAGGAGGGACAGGACTCCTGAACACATAAGAAGAAGAAGAAGAGGAAGAAGATGCCAATTTGCACTAAGAAACTTAAACCCTTCCGGCGCATTTGTTTGAATTTTTTTTGTTTTAAAAAGTTTTGAGTTTCACAGAAAGGGACTGAGCTGACCCTCTTGGCAGCGGGAGGGCGGGGGCGGGTGGGGGTCCCGTCTCAGTAAGGTGCTATGAGTCCTCGCTCAGGTACTATTTATGTTCCATATTTCATATTTATTATGCCGCAGGGCACCATGGTGGATGGGTTTGTTTTGACGGTAGAATTTGTGATTGTTTTTTTTGTGACTTTTTTTTTTTTTTTTTTTTTTACACGGAAACCGAGGACTGAGATTTTGTACATCATAACTGAGGGACTAGTTGAATTCCCCTCAGTGTTTTGGTGAGAGGGGGGAGGGAAATGATTCATGATTTATTTTGCAATATCTGTGAAGATCTAAACATAACTGTAACAGTGAGTCGACGCCGTGAGAGAAACTGGATTATAGATACAGACTATGGGATGGAAACGCAAGGGAGCGTTTGTATTTATTTCTACGCTGGATGGGCGGAGTCCCGTTGTGACCAAAAGGGTGTTTTGCAGTAAAAACCTTGTGACAGGCCTCAGGTCAGGGGCTTCGTACCACTGTAAAGGATTTGTATGTGCTTCTAAACTCCAGCCAAGGCTCCAGACCACTAGAGCAGACCAAACCGGGCAGGCGTTAACACTGGCCAGAGCCAGCGTGCTCAAAGAGACGGTGATCAGGAAGCTCAGAGCCGCTGGTTCTTTAGCGCTGAGAGCTGAAGGGGACATGATGTCCGGTCCGGTGACACTGGGACATCCAGGGAGTCTGGCGGTGAGACAGCTGCCCCTTCACCAAAGTGTGGCCCCAGGGCGTGGAGCATTGACCCCAGGGGCGGCGCGAGGGGGCGGTTAATGGGCTTAAGCCCCGAATGTTTTTAGAAAAGCCCCGGATCTTTTAAAAAATGTTTTCGTTTTTTTAAATAACCACATGATGTGTGACATTTTTCCTCCCTAGTCTTTCTTCTGACTCTGTAATCAGAACCGTAATGTAACGGAACGAAATACCGCGATAAACCACTGGACACCACAGTCCCGCGTCGTGTATGCCTCGTCTCTGCCAGTGAACCTTCCAGGGCCTGTCGGATAAATTAACATCTATTCTGACATCAGAGTTCTTGTCATCTTTAACCGTGCAGACAGACCACAGCATGTAAACAATATTGATATATCTATGTATGTAAAACCTACACGTTTGTTTATTTTTACATTTTCATATGCAACATATTGAGCGACACAAACGGCTCTGAAATCTGAATACCTGTCTGTGTTGACATCTCACCTGACACCATTGTGTTTCGTGTGTGAAATGAGCCCTGAATGTCCTCAGCCCCCTAGCACCGCCCCTGATTGACACCCCCATCCCATGCCATCCCATAATACCCCACGGCTGGGTCCTTCCTGGTCCTTCCACCACCGCACGATTTCTCACGAGGAACACGGGGCTCTCTCAGCATCCCCACAGACACTTTGAGTCTCTCTCAGCATCCCCACAGACACTTTGAGTCTCTCTCAGCATCCCCACAGACACTTTGAGTCTCTCTCAGCATCCCCACAGACACTTTGAGTCTCCTTCAGCATCCCCACAGACACTTTGAGGCTCTCTCAGCATCCCCACAGACACTTTGAGTCTCTCTCAGCATCCCCACAGACACTTTGAGTCTCTCTCAGCATCCCCACAGACACTTTGAGTCTCTCTCAGCATCCCCACAGACACTTTGAGTCTCTCTCAGCATCCCCACAGACACTTTGAGTCTCTCTCAGCATCCCCACAGACACTTTGAGTCTCTCAGCATCCCCACAGACACTTTGAGTCTCTCTCAGTATCCCCACAGACACTTTGAGTCTCTCTCAGCATCCCCACAGACACTTTGAGTCCCAGCATCAGACACTTTGAGTCTCTCTCAGCATCCCCACAGACACTTTGAGTCTCTCTCAGCATCCCCAGACATCCCCACAGACACTTTGAGTCTCTCTCAGCATCCCCACAGACACTTTGAGTCTCCTTCAGCATCCCCACAGACACTTTGAGTCTCTCTCAGCATCCCCACAGACACTTTGAGTAATAGCTGCAGTTGCGAGCAGCAGATTATGCGCCTGACTGTTGCAGACAGGAGCCACGGCTGGGGAAAACGGCTTCATCTTTGTCCAGCTCAGAGAGATGAAGGGATTAAACACCACAAAGAGCGGCTGCAGCGGCCTGGCCTTTAGGCCAGCAGCTTGACTGGAGCATCGCGATTATAAGCATTGCGATTTGGCATCCATAATGTATATATGCCATTTAGCAGACGCTTTTATCCAAAGCATGCATAGTGAATGCATACATTTTTCAGTGTATGGGGCCCCCAGTGAGAATGGAACCCACATCCTAAGCGTTGTCAGCGTCACGCTCTACCTACTGAGCCACACAGAATTGTCAATGAATAAAAATGTGGATACTTTTTTTTATTTTTTTTATCACTGTAAGTGAGTCATTGATAATGTGTGATAGCTCCACCCATGTTTGGGGTCCATGAAACCTCACCTAATGGGGCCAGCCCCATCCCAGCCAGATCCTATCATTAAACACAGCTTTGTGTCCCTTTAAACTGCCACTAGGAAAACGCTTAACGAGGTAATGCGGAAAATCTGCTTCTAATATTCCCCCTCTCTCAGTACATTAAAAACTCAACCTCTACAACACCTCCAAACACTGGGCCTAGGAAAGCCAGGGCGGGACCAGGGGTGTTTGGATCAGTGCTTCTGGCAGCAGATCAGTGGCGATTTTAGACCCTATTTAGGGGGCCTTTAGCCCCCCTGAAAATGGTTAGTCATTCTTTTCTAAAAAAACATTTTTACTTAATATCTATTTTTAAAAATACCACAGATAGAGAGTGGCATTTCAATTTTGAGAGCGACCACCATTGTGGTGTTTTTGTTTTGGGGAATGTAACAGTAAATGAATTAAAAATGTAGGCTTGTGCTTTGCATGTGTACATCTCACATTCTCATTGGGGGCTGAGCCCCCCTAAAGGTCAAATCCTAGAATCGTCCCTGCAGCAGATTAACAGATCTTTGCCCAAAGCGTTAATTTAATAAATAGTAACAATTCAATTCAATTCAAATTTTAAAAAACGTTATTTATCCCCGAAGGGCAATTATAACAGTACTGATGGGAGGTGAAGTCCATTGATGTGGTCGTATATCTGTACCTGCAGACTGGTACTAGATTTCCCTTCCGATCAACACCTCTGCAAAAATGTTTGCTAATGTATTAGTTCGTTGGTAGATGCAGCCGTCCACTGATATGGCGCAGGGACATTCCTGTTGGGTTTTGGTCTAATGGAGCTAAATGAAAACTTTTATGACCAAAGTACATGTAATCGTAATTTTCTGACGTGCCCTGTACGAGAATTAGACTATTCCCTCAGTGACTCTCCCCGCTGTGTTTAGCCGGGTGCAATATCGCGTTTACTGTGGAACGAGTTTCGTGTTTACCTTACTGCACAGATCACTTAAATTATTAAAGAATATAAAGGCCACCTTGCTCGCTTCCAGAGAACGGATAAAGGCAGGGAGAAGCCAAGCGGATATTTACTAGGCTAGAACTCAGTATGTCGCGAAACACTTTACTGAAATATTCAAAACGTATTGCCTTCTTTCAGTGCGGTAAACTATCAGAACTGCACTGAAATCTACCCTGGGGTTGTTTTTTATGACTTACATTAGGCCTACTTTGTCCCTTGCACTCTTTCCGACAGAACTTGAGGCGTTTGCTAGTCACCAAAATGCATGAATCTGTGATCCTTTTCATTTCAAATACCCAAGATTTGTTTGTCAGATAGTTTGACGTTTGAAATCGCATGTTCAAAGGCTACCCCAACCATAGCATGCTATTAGCCAGCTAGCCGCCCAGTCTGTAACATGTTCTAACTCCTGTATGTGCTACAAGGTTAGCGTAACAGAAGTCCCAGCATATTACTATCCCTTTACCCCCTTAAAATATGTATTTTATAATGAATTCGTGTAAGCCTTCCGTCAGAGTGAGTTAACGTTGACTTTAACTCACGTACCCAATATGTCATGTTTGTTACCAGACATTGGAAGCGGTCGGTATGGCTGCAATATTGGGATCAGTGATGAAATAAAGTAAAGTAAAATTAATGCACAAACACCTATTCATTGAACACCTTTACCTTTGACAAAACAGTTTGGGCTGTATTGCTTTTCTCGACATTTCACCTTAGGCATCCACGATAGTGTCCAATCCACCTCGCATGTGGAGTTTAGACCAATAAGCGGAGGATGAATGTTGTGTGCGAACAGAAAAGCGACGGGTCCTTTCACAAACAGTTGCACACCGTATAACCGTGTTCAATGTGCAGCCATTGCTGACTGGAGATTTAAGCCATTTTGCATCCACCAAACTCACATCTTGAGACAATTCCAAGTGTACAAGCACTTGTACAAGTAAATGAATGTCCCACATTCATTGGTGAAATTACAGAGGTCGAACCCCTGGTTATTAAAAAATACAAACAGCAGACCCCCCCCTACACTTGCAGTAGCATTAACAAAGATCATGACTGTTTTGTTTTAAACATTTTTTTATTGTAATTGATGTGGGAAATGAAATATATATATATACTTGACTACAGGGAGTTTCATGTGTTGGTGCCATCAAAAAATGTACACTTTTGTTTTGTGGCCAAACGTTTTCCCACCCTCACTGTATTGGATGAACATTGTGGTCTCCGGAACACCCTTTTTCGAGGTTTTCTGCTTCATTCATGTGTGCTGTGTTGTCTTGATTCGTATTCAGATGCTTGTTGTTATGCGAGGGTGTTTTTTCTGAAGTGCATTTACATTTTAGAAAATGTCGATTATTTTGACCTATTTTTACAACCTTGGAGTCTACCGGTATGTACATATACTTCCCCTGGTGGAAGAAAATACAATTACACCCTGCCTAGTATTTTCTTTTGCAGGGTTTACATTTTTTAAATACTTTGAAAACTGCTCACAGCTGCATTCATTAGTGTATGTTAACATTTTGCCTTAATAAATCTACGTTTTACTCTGATTTCAAAAACCATATACAACTCAAGTAAATACGGTATTATCAGTATTCATAATTTTCTGTTATACAAGCATTTGGTCGCTCTGTTGTTTATTTCATTCATAGGTTGTTGTTACTGGTGAACACAACAATGAATAAACATGTATTTCAATAGAACAACAAATCCTTTAGGTTTTCCGGTGCGTTGCACGTTGATATGACAACAGTGGTCACCCAGACCAGTAGCCTACGAGGATTTTAACATTCAAAATAAATAATTATTTAAAAGCTGCACTTGTCTGTCTCATTTATTCTTATTAATGCTGCACAATTATGCTTAAAACTCCCAACGCAAAGTCGTTATTGGATTTGATATCGACACAAGATCATGTTGATCACCTCGTCAATATGTTTTGAGTTGCAACTTAAAAAAAAAAAACACTAACCTTTTCCTTCCCAGTGTTACAGGTATGATACGCAGACGCCTGCAATGATGTCTATCGCTGTATTCCTGCACTGATCTTGTGCGCTAACTATGATTGTTCTTACCATGTATTAATGCACATCTTGTAAGTCGCTCTGGATAAGAGCGTCTGCTAAATGCTTAAAATGTAAAATGTCTCCGAAACTCCGCTCATGTGAATGAAGGCAACAGGCACGATGTAATTAAATATTTTACAAAAATGTGACATGGAAAAAATATATAATGTGTTAGAAATTAGAACTCATTAACAATACGTTTCAACACGTATCATCGAACGCTGTAAACCTTGTTTGATGCGTTAATGACTGTCACGTTTGCACCATAAGAGGTGTCTTTGCTATCCCATCCAAGTCAACAGCTGGAGTTCGTGCAGCTGCCACAAACACAAGCACGATCCATTTTTGTTGAGGAGTAGGCTAATTGTTTGTCATCCCGCACCCAGCACACATGCAAAAAGAGTGGCTGAATTCCGGTAATAATTCGGCTCTAGTTGGAGAAACATTAAAAAAGAAAAATTTTCGTTTTTTAAGATTTGGCACTTAAAACTTATATTGAAAAATGTCCGGCTCAGCCCCGCATAAACCCCTTCTGCCTACTCATAACAAAGGGTAGGGTTCATTGCATTTCACCGGGTGATTAAGCATTTTAAATAATTGTCCTTGCACCGATTCTATGTAGCCTAGTAGCCTACTTTTTAGCGCTGGCTAAATGCATGTAGATGCCGTTTCTCTCCCTTTTAATTGCTATCGTTTGCTAGCACCTGGAAATTGGACAAGTTGTTCACAAGTTCTGGATAACTGAATTCTTTCCCCTTAAAAAACTTTGTGGATTAGGACACTAAGCTACTATACTATACGATATAGCTACTATGTCGGCGGACTTCGAAGAACCATGGCACCAATTTAGATTAGCTAGCTAAATGCGCTTCGGCGATGATTTGGAAGTTACAATTTCGGTATTACAAGTTACTCAGGAAAGAAAAGCTATTTCCGTGTACTCAGGTTGGAAATTTTAGTTCGCAGGTTACTGGGAATATCTCTTCTAGCCATCTGACGACTTTATTTGCAATAGCTTTGTTCGTATTAAAATCTCATGGTAAAGTTAGTATGATGTAGTGTTAGATGTCACTAAATACATTAAAAATGACTTGTACACATGACAGTAAAATGCTACTGTGTTTGAAATGATTGTGCAATCACAGAATGCTATATATTTCATTAAAAATTAGACATTCCCACTTAACACATTGAATCTGAATCACATTGAATCTGACACATCTGGCCCACAATATTTTTGGGGGTGATTTGGGCCGATTATGGCTTCTGCTCCGCGTGGGAAAATAATAGTCTACAATTTTTTTTTGTTACTCTGGCCTACGGTTGTGGGCCGAGGCCGGCGTGTCGGCTCAGCGTCAACGTCATTACGTCAACCGTCATCTGGGCCGATAGGTGGCCGGCGCTCAGCGCGGGGCGCAGCTGCGTGGCCGTAACAGGCGGCCGTGTGTGACGGTGTCGGTTCCGCACGCAGCGAGTTTCGAACCGAGGGATCTGCGACGCGACAAGAGAGCGATTAAACTCGCCGAGCTAAAGACTCAAATCCAGTCCCCAACTCCGGGAACTGATCGCACTCTTATCCACGTCACTCTGTAGCGGGCGCGCACGTGAGCCCACCCGCCACATGTGCACGAGCTCAGTGGAGAAGCGCGCGGACATTTTGAAGGTCAACTGAAACTGCACGAGGGACGATGTCGCTCGGTCTCTAATCGTGAGAAGAAATGGCGTTTAGTTGGGGGAGGTAAGTCTCTTCTAAATAATGAACAAAATAATAAATGTCCAATGCGTTTTCTTTGTCAAAAATAAATTGATTATCTATACTGCGAGTTTTCGATCGAGGGCTGTTCGCCAAATTCAGTAAATCTGTGAGTTGCGTTACCTGGTTCTGAGGTAAATGAGCAAACGCTAGCTAGCTAGGCTACGTTAGTTAACCCCACAGTTTGCTAGTTATAGCCAAGTTATACACATTTAAGAAGCTAATGGCCATATGATTATAATGCTGGCCTAATCGATATACAAAGATGATTTGGTTTTAATCAAAGTTTAATCTGGCCGCATTTCCTTTACGTAATGTTAAACGTTACAGCACCTAGCGTTGGCTATAGCTAAATTATTTAAAGTTAGCTAGCCAACAAAGGGCAGCTGTTGGCAGCTGGCTACCTAGCTCAGCTGTAACGACTGTCGTTATGTCAGTTTAGTTAGATTAAAGTTAGATTCTTTTTTGTGATTTGGGACGATTATGGCTTCTGCTCGACGTGGGAAAATAATAGTCTAAAGAGAATAGCTTGCCCCGTAGAGACGGGCGGCGAGTTAGTGTGGAGAGAACGAATATAAATAAATGGAGGGTTACGATTGCCTACTAAATTGGGAGAAAAACGGCACAAAAAAAACCGGGAAAATAAAAAAGACCGATGACGTCAGACCCCTCGCTGGAGCGCTACAGCGTGGTGGACGTCATCGAGCAGGCTCACGAGCGGACCGCGTGCATGGACCGCGTGCTGGCTCTGACGCAGAGGCCCGGAGCTCAGGGCGGTCACGCCGCCTGCGTCACACGTCACACGTCATCGACGGGCCGGTCTCACCACTAGGGGGGGCCATACGTCTGGCATTATGCCGGAGAGTCCGGTTTTCAAGCGCTCTGTCCTCCATCCGGGACGCCCATTTGTCCTCCTTTTTAAGTCTAGACTAGAAAAACATTATTGTTTTATTATTGTTTGTTATTGTAGTTTTATTGTATTATTATTATTGTATTATTATTATTTATTTATTTATTATTATTTATTATTATTGTTTTATTCTTGTCTTCATTTTATCACGTTTGAAGAGTCGAACGTGCTTCTTATTGGTTTATGTATTTGTCAAATAACAAATCGCCTGTGCCATTGGTCTAATAAATGTCAACAAATACCACGCTTTAATATGATGTTCTTGCTTGTAAGAGCGATTTTTCTTTAAGTGCTATTGGAGAGTGTTCGGTGCTATCGGAGCCAGCCCTGCAAAAACACCAGGAAGGGACAGAAGTACCAAAAGTAGACCATCCAGCTATCGTGAGTACACATTTCCAATATCAGTTACATTTACATTTGACATTTTAAGCATTTAGCAGACGCTCTTATCCAGAGGGACTTACAAGATGTGCATTAATACATGGTAGGAACAATCATAGTTAGCGCACAAGATCAGTGCAGTAATACATCGATAGACATCATTGCAGGCGTCTGCGTATCATACCTGTAACACTCCGTATGAGTTATGGTTTTAAATTGGTTAAATTGCCGCTGCCTGAAGTGTCCTCCATTCTGGGGTTGCGGACACGGGGAGAACATGCAAACTCCACACAGAAAGGCCCCCGGCCAGGATTCGAACGTGGGACTTTCTTGCTGTCCAGCGACAGGGCTATCCACAGCACCACCTGGGCCTGGGGCATATATATATAGTGAAAATTAAGCTCTTAACTTAGATTGTAACGTGAGGTAGAGCATCGAACGGTCACAGAGCCCTTACGGTTTTCCCTTCGTATTTGTGAAAACGTCTTGACACTGGCCATACATTTAAACCTGTCTTAAGTGCGCTGTACTTTTACTAGAGCATGTTCAATGTCCATCTTGGCTCAACAAACTCTGACTCTTCCCTATCCTAAACTCTGAGCATTACATTTTACCCTGAGGTGGATAGCCCTGGACAAGACTTATTGCATACATTTAACATAATGTATAACTATAATGTAATACAGTTATAATATGTTATAATATGTAATAACTCAAATCCAAAATGATGTAGCAGTATTGGACAAGAGTATCTCCTAAACAGCTGAATGTGCATTTCTGTAACCAGATCATTAAAGTCTGTAATCCACCCTGAATGAGTAACGCTGAGGGGGAATGCTCATATATGTGTCGTCTTGGCTTCTCCAGGGAAGTGTTTCCGTCTCTACCCAGAGGAGACACGGTTGCCCAGTGAGGCGCCCCCTAGTGTACTGGAGTGCAACATCACATTCACAGTACTCTTCTTTGAGAGAATGGAGATCGCTGGCCTGGGACACTGACTTACATTTACATTACATTTATATTTTAAGCACTTAGCAGATGCTCTTACCCAGAGCGACTTCCGCACTAGACCAGGCGAGCCATTGTATAGCCATTGGCTCATTGTCTGATTTAAATTATTATTTTAAAAGGTGATAGATTGTAGGATGTAGGAAATATTTTCCATAGGCACCCCCTCATGGGTTCATTACATTACAGGCATTTAGCAGACGCTCTTATCCAGAGCGACTTTCTTCCCCCAAAAAAAAAACCCCAAACCAAAATGTGTAGGATGGTAGCAGGAGCTGGCTACTGCGGGGGAGTGTTTGGCTGCTGCCGGCAGTGCAGATGGGCCCGTCCCGTTCCGTTGGGAGCCGGTGAGCTGTGTTTAATTGGAGCTGACGGCGCCCTGTCGGGAGGGCTGACCGGGCTTGTGTGGGCAGGGACCGCAGCGGGGGCGATCTCTGGCACAGCTCTGTGTTTACACCTCTGTGTGAGGAGGCATCGAGAGGCGAGCTCGTCAGCCCTTAACTTTGATTAACGTTAGCAAGCGTACCTACCGTTACGTTTTCATCGATATATCATAGCCAGTACTACGATCGCTGTGGAGCCGGGAAATCTTCGTGGATTCTTTACATTAAATTCACAATCGAAAATGGATGACAGTCAGTTAGCGTACTACCAAACTACTTAACTGCGTTAACTTTAATAAACATCATATTTGGAACGCGGACTGTAGAGGAAAAGCTATATTCAGTATTGCCTTCTGTCCCTCAGAGAGAAGGGACAGGTCCCTGCCTACATTACCCCCAAGGACATGAAAGACTGGATTATCTCTGAAGGACGGAACATCCTCAAGGAGAGGTGTGTGAAGCTACAAGATTCCAGCATTGCTGACAATAGAGTTTTGAGATCTGTCAGAGAGCTTTGTCATTGCATTCGTTTTCTGATGTGCTTTGGTCTCTGTGGAGAGCAGTATAGTATTGATCACATTATAAGATTAAAGTTATTAAGTACAGAAGAGTTGTTATGCAGTCACGACGACAAACTTGTAAGCAAGCTGTGAAGTTATTGGTTCCACCCCTGCCAATCAGATAAGCACAATAGTGTATTATGATGGAAATAAGAAATAAAATAGCAATTTTGTGTTGTTTGTGAGCAGGTTCCAGATGGAGTGCGCTGACCAAAGGGATGGCCTCATTCACCTGGTAAGGGACACCAGCTCACAGCCCCTGTGTAAAAGCACAGCAGTGGCAGCTAATGAATCTCATCCATAATCCACAGGCCAGAGGATTTATTGCTAACCACTGACTCCGAGAGCTCTGATGATCAGAAATGTCTTGGTGACATTAGTATAATGCTTTGAGAGCAGGAGGATGCTATGGGGCAGGAACACACTTTTTTACAAGCTTACTACAGGGTGTCTGCGGATCCTTAAAAAGTATTAAATTTATTTATCAACAAGCATAAATCGGTTGATAAAACCCGCCTGCAAACTACTAGTATTTCTCATTTATGTTCGGCCTCTGCCTCCGCTTCAGCTGCGCCATCTCAGGTAGGACTACCTGCAACACCAACAGAAGTCCGGACAACATTCGGCTCCACGCCGGGGATTTAAGCTATACGCTTCCTCCTATATCCATGACTATGAGGGTACTAACAACATTTTTTTAAAGTACCTGTTTCTGCTGTCTAATACTTAGCGTTAGCGTTAACTAGCTAGTACTAACAAAAAAAAATGTTAAGTACCTGTGCCTGCTGTCTATTACCTAGTGTTAGCTGGTCGGTTGCTCATTAACAGTTACCTATGTAAATCTTTGTGTTGTCTTCCTCATTTTTCACCAGTGTCAAACAGAGATAGGATGACTGGCGATGTTCGCACCAGGGCAGCCTGTCACAGGTCTATGCGAAAGAGCGAGAAGCCCCACAGCCTGAGAGTAAGGATGGTTAGCATAAGGTTGATGTGTTTGCGTTCACCATCAGTACCAGTTCAAGGATGGTAATGCTATGTCAAACTTCTCAAGGTATAAAGGCTAATCTGGCAATACGATCAGGACCCTCTTGACTATCTAATCGTCATGATTTAAAAGGCACGACTTATACCAGCATTCCCATTTTGAGAAGTTTGATAAAGGCATCAGTCCAAAACAACAGCTGTTCAAGTTCAGTGTTGTTGGTTCGGTCTAATACATTTCAGCTGAAAAACGAGTATAGGCAAGGTTATTGGGGTAACGGTATTATAGTTTCTTGTAAATCATTGATTATCTAGTGGCATAATAGTATGTTATTCATCAGGTCTCAAAATAAAATTGATCACTATATGGTACAGTATTAACAATCCGTGCTATTGTTTTTATTTAATTATCACATTGACCTTGTTGACTGGCGGAAGTGAGTAAGCACGTCTTCCGGTTTGGTCACGTGATGCTCGACATGTACCCTATTGGTGTCGTTACGTGATTTTTGCCATTTGTTATTGTGAAATTGGTATTAATTTCATTCTGAGTGGCATTAAAAAAGTATTAAAAAGCCTTAAATCTGACTTGGCTAAACCTGCAGATGAGGAACATACAGTCACAATGTGTGGCTACTGGCAAGTGACACTGCATTCTGCTCCATCCATATACTTTTAATTTTAACTAACCCCAGTAGCTAAACATTACCAACCCTATAAACTACTAGCGCCACCAACT
>JAINUG010000538.1:97260-179748 GCA_029706075.1 Aldrovandia affinis | reverse complement strand
GGTCTGTCTTGTCCCATTCTTGACACCCACAGGAATAGGTGTTCCTTCAGAAGCAACAGTAGCCTACTCTCAAAGTGGTCTCAGACAATGAAAGAACACTTAAATAATTTTAAACACTTCTGAGCAATGCTAATTATTTGACGTTGTAGGATCTCCCCACCAAAACAGGGGATCCAAACTGTATACACATATTATTGTAAGCCTGAAACTATAATATATAGACTATACTAATAATTTTAGTCTACCATGCAGAGTAATAATCAGACCCAAGGACTGCTTTTTATTTTATGTAGCAAGATCACCCCATCGAAACAAGGGATCCAAACTGAAATACACATATTATTATCAGACTAAGATACATATAATACACATAATACATGTAAATCACATGGTTTATAATAATAATTGTAATATATACTCTAAGCTTTGATATATGAGGTCAATTGACCTGAGGAAAAAGGGCTGGCAGTGTAGTGTAATCGTTAGGGAGCTGGGTTTGTAACTCAGAGGTTGCAGGTTCAATTCCCAGGTGGGACACTGCTGTTGTACCCTTGAGCAAGGTACTTAACCTGAATTGCTTCAGTAAGACATCCAGCTGTATAAATGGATTGTATGTAAACTGTGTAAGTCGCTCTGGATAAGAGCGTCTGCTAAATGCCTAAAATGTAAATGTAAATGTAAAAATGAAGAATGACCAGCTCTATGAAGATGCACAAATGAAGAGTGCTTGAAATGTGAACTAACACGGGGCCGAGGGCCCTTCCATAAGAGTGGCTACTATGCTGCATGGAAGAGCGCTTGTTGATGTATGGCTGTGTGTGAGTGATGGAGGTTGACAGCCATTCGCCTGGAAGGAGGGGATTAGGGCTATCTATGCCCGTTTCTCCTCAGCTCTGCGGAAAAAAGAAAGAGCGCAACCAAATACATTCAGAGTCTTCCTGCCATGCAGACAATTCACAACATACCCAGATTTTCGTGCCATTGACTCAGAATATATATATATACAAATTTAAAGCTTAAAACAGCAAAGCTTAAAAAAATGAGATTACTGTATCTGAAGCTCATGGATAAGACATTTTTTCTATTCCGGCTTTGTTTTTTTCCCCCCTCTCTCCTTTTTGGTATTCTGAACCCTTCTCTTTTAAAAGCACTCCTGCTTTAGCAGTTTTATAAAGAAGACCCAATCAAAATCCCTCACTAGAGAGTTCTACATAACTTGTATTTCTTTGCGGTTCGATGCAATGCGTTATCCAGAAGGTGGGTGTCGCAGAAAGATCGCTGTTTCCCTCCCCTGTGTTTGGAACATCAGTTCTTGACAGTCCCAGCATGCCTTTGGTTGAATAGACTCGTACATCTTCACACTCAGCTCAATCACAGATTCTCAGAAGTACAGCAAGGAGCAGATGTCTCCAGATCTCTTTGCTGAAAATGGAGGACAAAACAAGTTGTCAGTGTGGTTGCATCAGACTTGACGTCCATTAAATATATTCATACTCTCACATGTATGACTACTCTCACATATGTGTCTGTTTTAGTATATATGTATGTATATATATATATATATATATTGTAGCAAGGTGGCAGGGGTGGCCACCATGCCAGATGGTGAGTGGATGAAAGACAAACCAAAAAGCAGAGTTCCAATAGGCCAATGGCCAGTTTATTATCCTTATCCTTTTACAAAATAAAACAAAACACAAAAAAACTAAGTTAAATCAAAAACTATTGTTTAGAGGGTAAACAGCAATAAAAACCAGCAGCTCTTCCTCCATGCCCCCTCTCAAAAAAAGAAAAGAAAAAAAACCTCCTCCATCAGACATGGCAGGCTGTGCTTTTATAACGGCCTAACGAGGCAATGGATCACAGCTGAGTTGATTGCTCATTAGCCTCAGGTGAGCCTGCCTGTAGGTGAGGCCGCTGCTGCCCAAGGTCCTGTAGTCCTCTCCAGGCTGTGGAAGGGAACAGGAACACCTGACAGCAGCCAAAAGGGAGGAGCAGCCCTGTCCACTCCTCTCCCAGTGTCACATATATTTACATAGAAGGTAGACAAAATAATGACAACACCAAACAATATATGAATACTTATTAGCTAATAACATGCTGGGTCACCTTCACCTTAAGTGACCAGTAGCACCGTATGTTGTTTCCTCAAGATGTTCCCATATTGCAAGAGGATAATGCCCCCATACAACACTGCTAAACTGATTCAAGAGTGGTTTCATGAACAACAGGATGAAGTCAAACACCTTCCATGACCTCTCCAATCACCAGATTTAAGCATCATTGAAGCTCTATGGGAAGTTCTGGAACGTAGAGTGTGAGTAGATCTACACTGAAAACTGAAATTGGGGAAGAAATTGTCTATTTCCTTATCCAAATACAAAATAAACAACAACTTCACACTATTCAATTGTGAAACAAGGAATGACTCGCAGTTGAAGATGCAAAGTAACAGCCAGAAAAACATTAAGTAGGGTTATTCCACCGGCTGCAAACGTACACTGTATCCTATGGCAACAAGAATCAGAACAGCAGCTAACCAAAAATCTATGGCTTCAAGAGAGGAATTCTGAACAAATACCAAAACAGCCACATTGAAATCTCAATGCTGAACAAAATCCACCACTGATGGCAATACATCTGACTGAGTTATTCTGGAAGTGCCAGTGGGAAGTAAAGTCCAGTTTCAATGTAAAACCTCCAAATATGGGCATTCCCTCCATTCATGAATGTTGCAATACTTTTGATCAGTATCATCATTTACCAAATCAATTCACCCTACGCTGTTTAGCCTGGGGAAATGACCTCGGCAGCTAGATGTTCCCAAACATTCGAAATTGCAGGGAAACAGGATGTTTCTAGAACTAGAACCCTCAAGCCCTCCCAGCCAATATGGACCAAAATGGCATATTACTGATCCACGAGTCAACAAGAGTGGTCTGGATCTCACATTAATTTCCAGCAACTGAACTGCATTTCAAACAGGCACAAAGCGAGGCACAGATGCCAGTCCAGCAAGTTGGCACTATCACCACAGCACCTGTCACCCCTTTATGAATGGGCATCACAGCCTGACTAGACAACAAAACCTAGCCCTGAATGGGCTTCATAACTAAATCGAAAGGCAAATATACTATACACAAGTGACAAATACAACATACACAGATCCAGTATGACTTACGGCAAAATGCCCCCACAGGGCACATTCCCATGGTTTAATATGCATCCATTCATTTCAAATTAATCTTCTGTCTCTTCCAACACGCCTACATCTCAACAACTGCCAGCACACCAGTTCAGTCCAGTCTTCCCTGAAGCAACGTTTTCCAGAGGATATGAGTGGAACAGTTACTCTAAATTATTATTTTTCTCTTCACATTTGTGCACCACTACTTCAACAGCTTTGCCTTGCCAAGTGGGGAACTGGCCTGCTACAACTCTGGGCCACAACTGCCACAACTATAGACATTTCTATTGGCTGATTATTGTGAAAAGTTCAGAGTTTCCGTATAACACACAATTCATGACTCTATTTACTTTGCTCCAGTTCAAGTGAAAGATCTGTTATGTGTGTGTATGTGTGTGTGTGTGTGTGTGTGTATGTTTCTATGTACATGTATATAAGTAAAACATCATGTTAACACATTGATAATAATGTAAAAAAGTAAAATGACAATCTACACATCCGCCACATGGAGATAGATCCACTATCTATCTAGCTTCCATTGAACTTCCTACCTAGTGCTGGCTATGTTTCATTTAGGTTGCAAGCGAATACATTGGAAATAGACATATGAAGCTAGCTACACAAGATATTGTAAGAGCAAAGAGCAACAAGTACTGGTTTGTTATCTGCAAAAGCTGCTTTTTGACTGATAATTACTCACAGTCACAGAAATCTCCTGCAGTGTAAGCTGACGTTGCAGTCTTCTGCTGTGCTCCTGTTCTGACAGTCATGCGTCTCTGATGTTGCCTATAATGGAGAATGCAGTTATATGATTGTACCACAGTGGCAGGGGTGGCCACCATGCCAGGAGGTGAGTGGATGAAAGACAAACCAAAAATGTGGGTTCCAATAGGTCAGTGGCCAGTTTATTCTATTAAACCTTGTATCAACTTAAACCCAAACCAAAAAACGAAGTTAAATCAAAACTATTCATTCAGGGGAAACCAGCAGCCAGCAACCAGCAGCCAGCAACCAGCAGCCAGCAACCAGCAACCAGCAACCAGCACTTCCTCCATGCCCCAAAACTCTCCAATCAGGCATGGCAGGCTGTGCCTAATGAAGGCAATGTCTCACAGCTGAGTTGATTGCTCATTAGCCTCAGGTGAGCCTGCCTGTAAGTGAGGCCCCTGCTGTCCAAGGTCCTGTAGTCCTCTCCAGGCTGAGGGAGAGAACAGGGGCATCTGACAAAAGGTGCTCCACCTCTCCCAGTGTCACAATGATATAGACATATATATATATACTCCTGGGCATTTCTAAAATTGTTTTTCAATGCCCTCCTCACATAAATCGGTCATTTCCAGACCAAAATAAATGTACTATGAGAGAAATGTGTTACTTGGAGATTTGGGCTGCAGGAGCTGCATTATGTGTAGATAGTTAGCACTGCTGAGATTTAGTGTCAACTCTACAGTACCCTTTCCAGGGGTCAAAGTCTTGATATGAGCATCAAATTAGGTTTCCCTGTGATCAAATGCTGGAACAGCAAACACGGAGGAAAATCCATACCGATTTATTAGACTGGCTTCATTGCACATCGCCGGGGATCGGCCCCGATATAATTCACACTTAGACGAGTGAAGATCTACCAGTTACATATAAACCATTTCACATTGCCATTAGATTTATCAAGTCGGCCTGCAGCTTTTCAACGCTCCTTAATGTGCACCAATCCGAAACACCATCATTCCCCACACGCCAGCCAAACGGCTGTGAACCTGATTCACATTCATGCCACTAGCCCGGATCTGCAGCGACTTTTAAGTTAGCAAAACATGACAGAGTTGTGCGCATCGACCACATTCCTCAAAGGTCACATCTCACTGCAACTGATTTTTTGTTTTTGCCGGCGTCCAACGTTCGATTAAGCCTCTAGCGTGCAAAGTGTGATAACCACGGGGCCATCAGGACATTTTGATCCCGAGAACATCAGGCCGATTCCAGGGGAAAAGGCAAAGAGGTGCACCGGCCCTTGTTTGTGCCACGTGGTCTGAAATTCGGGGGATTTACGGTCTCCCTGCATGCGGGGACTCTGAGAAACCGATAATGATGCAGGGAGCCTGTGTCAGCGACAGACCACAGAGGAGAGGAGGAGAAGTCATGGGGGGGATGTCTGAATCTGAATCTTCCCCTGAGATGAACAGCAGATCCCCATGATTCAATTCCTCGAAAGACGGGTTTCTTAAAAAGTGTCCATTGTTTTCAAGCACAATGCAGAAGATTTTGCTAAAAGTCTCGAATGTTTTATGTCTCAGCGTTTGGATGGGTAATACCATGTCCACAGTGTATTGTGAGTCCACCGTCTACACAGTGTACCATGTCTAACTTACATGCTTCTAAAAGTGTGTTCTAGCAATGCTACAAATGTGCCCTTTTTCCTTAATGTAAAAATGCATTCTCAAATAATACATTCATATTCTCAAATATTGCAATAAATATCCTTATTCTCCAATAATCATATAGCTACTGTAGAAACTTTGAACAGTACTGGCCCATACTGGCATGTACTTAATAAAATAACATATAGAGGGATGAATCACATATCATAGAAAACAAACCAACGTCAACATTTTCTGACAATGTATTTCCTGTGTTGCTCTGCACATTTCCCATAAGAGTGATCACCTTTAAATGCACAATTCTGGAGTTGATTAATGAAACATATTTTTTTTTAAACCTTTACTTAAGGATTTTAACCAATTACTAGCCCATATATATATATATATATATATATATATACTGTATATATATACACACACACACACACACACACACACACACACACACACACACACACACACACACACACACACACAGGTATATATACAGTACCAGTCAAAGGTTTGAGTACACCTGCTGGAAACTACTGTAGGTTTATCTCATAATTGACAATGTTTTACACCATATAAGTTTCTTTAAATACTTGAAAATTTTAAAAACACATGTAATGATAAACAAAAGGAACATCAAAGCAATGTTGAATAAAATTAAATTGAAAATTGAATCTTGGATATCCTTTGCTGTGATAACAGCCTCACAAACACGGGCCATTCGGTTAATAAGTTTCAGCAGGAAATCACCCAATATGTCTTCCCAGCTCTCCTGCAGCAATTCCCAGAGGCACTTGTGGGTTGCTTTGCCTGACTGTTCTGTCCAGTTCTATGGGATTGAGGTCCTCTTGCCTGCTTCTAACTTCTCCTGGACTTAGGAGCTGTTTTTAGCTCTCAAACCCTTTGTGAAATACTATCATCCCAAAAATGTAGGAGTCCTAAATTTATGAGTGACACGCCCATTATTTTTCGGACTTGCTCCTAAATTGTGGAGTTAGGACCAACTTTTACCCTTAAAATGCTTTGTGAATACGGGCCCAGATCTTTAGTTTGAGTTGTCCTTCACGTTCCCCCTTCACCAGATAGTTCTTGCACAACTTCAAGGTGTGTTTTGGGTCGTTATCTTGCTCAAGAATGAAGGAGTGCCCGCTTAGCCGTAGTCCAGATGGAAGGTGTACTCAAACTTTTGACTGGTACTGTATATATATAGGTTGCGCCCAATTTGGAATGTACAATGCTTTAACATGCTGCACAATGCTGCACAATGATTAATGATATATTCTTCCTCTCCCAATTTGGAATATCTAGCCCGTTTTATTACTGCATATATCTTCTGTGAGTAATATGAGAGTGCAGACAAAAGCTTTTTACTCTGCACAACCCAGTGCATTATGAGCAAAAACTACCTGGAAGCTCTGAAATGTGCTTTTTTAATGGGTATAAAAACTGTACATATTCCACTGTACCTAGCCTCTATTAAAATATCAGCGCATGCTGGTTATTTAGATCTGTGGATCCTTTGAGAATACAAATGGCCTCATGAAGCACATTGAACAACCTCACTGAATAATACATACTCCAGGTGAGATAATGAGTATGATTGATGGCACCAATTTGAATCAATAAATAAACAATTAGACCAGAATCACACTACTGCATTTAAAAATGATTATATTTTGCGACGTACAAAGAGGTTTTAAACTGCCTCAAGTGACTTAAATAATATTTTGCGAGCTGTAATAACTTATCAAATGATTATATTACAAGTGTAATGTATAACTAATTCATATCAGTCCAGTTTGAAGTCCTGTTTTTGGAAAAGTGGCCAGGACATAGGCAGTGGGACATAGGCAGTGGGATATTGGAGGTGGGGATATAGGCAGTGGGATATAGGAGGTGGGGATATAGGCAGTGGGTTATAGGAGGTGGGGATATAGGCAGTGGCCCAATGACACACACTAGGACATTGTGTGTCTCTGCTTACCAGCAACTCCTTACGCAGGAGTAGTAGCCTTATTCAGCTGGAATAAGGCTGAATAAGTTGCTGCAAACTTATTTGAAATATTTATGGAAGATGAGCCAGCTTTTCATCACTGGCCCTTGAAAATCAATGCCTTGCGGGTAGAATTACACCCTCTTGAGAACCTCTTCATAATTATTATATACATTTCATGCGTTTATGATATTGAGTGTTCTGAAAATATGCATCTCAAACGAGGCATACTCAAATATATTACAATGTAAATGGTGTTTTGAAACACCAGCAGTATTCCCGCTACGGCATGCCAACAGGAAAACACCAACAAGAAGTATTTTATTCCAACTGCAGTCTCAGTTTTAAACAAACAGAATTGAAGTGTGCACTAAACTGTCTTTTAATGGTGTACTGTAATGTGTTTTTTAGCGCTGTAATGTTGCACAATCTGATTTACTGACTTACTCGACTTATTGTTATTTATTGTGATGCCTGTTTTACTGTGTTTATGTATTTGTATGTATGTATAAGGAGCCAAAGACAAATTTCTATTTTGAACTTAAATGCACAATAAAGCTTTTTGAATTTGAATTTTGAATAATCACCCACACAAGTTCCTAAACAAATTCCTCTCCGCCTCAGCTGATGTGTAGTGTGGGTTCTGGCACCAATTAGCTGGTGTGTGTCAGATGGGTGCTACACAACATTGGTCCCCACCCCCACTTTCACTTTAAAGTGCTTTGACCTCCTGACACGAAAGGTGCTAAATGAAATATATTTTCCTCAATACAAAGTGACATGGAATGCACAAACAACAGCTGACCCTCGATACCAAGAACATCTTGTTTTTGTGTCACAGTATCTAATTTATAGCTTGTTTTCTCAGTGCCAGGCTTTTGCTTAGAGTAATTTGAGAGGGAAATCGTTAAAGTGGGGTATGTGCACTCGGTGATATGGACTGAACAGGAGGCGAACTAGAAAATCCTTTCTGTTACTTCTCACTGTTGGGCAGCTGAGGCATTCATCTAAGCCCATGTGTAAAGAGTAGCCCGTGGACAAAGGCATGAATATTTCACACACTTGTACTATTTCCATAGTAGTGTAACTCTGATACTGCGCAGTAGGGTTTTATGATCTAAAGTTTATCTGTCTTTGTTGGGCCACTGCAGTCGGTGAAACAAAATGGAGGAGGCTGTATTTATTTACACATCTCCTGATTAATTTTTTTAAAGGTGAATCAGCAATAAAACGGCATGCCGGTCACAGTCTCTTAAAACAAAGAGACAGGGCATGGAGGTAAATGAAGAGGCACTTTAATGGAACAGGAGATATCTTCAGATGGCAAGCGGCGGAAGCGGGCAGGCCTACACGGCCTGGCCCTTCTGTTTTATTTCTGGAACGTTCCCTCCTGCCTTTATCTCTCTGCATAGGCTGTGGAATGATGGGCCTGTATATTTCAAGGGAGGCCGCAAAAGCTATGAGTTATTTCTCCCTGGTAACGGATTCAAATTCCGCTACAGCAGGCAATATGAGGAACCTGTCTGGTGGACTGCTATCGGCTTATTGATTTGTTGGTCTCTCTGTGTTTCTGTCAAGCCTTGTCCTCTGAACAGTTAAAAAAATATATGAATTAAAAAAAAATGTAAAAGATGTGGGGCAGAGTGCAGCAGATAGCACTGCACAGCAAGAAGGTCCCGGGTTCGAATCCTGGCCGGGGCCTTTCTGTGTGGAGTTTGCATGTTCTCCCCGTGTTCGTGTGGGTTTTCTCCAGGTACTCTGGTTCCCTCCCACAGTCCAAAGACATGCACCTTAGGCTAATTGGAGTGTCTAAATTGCCTGTAGGTATGAGTGTGTGAGTGAATGGTGTATGTGCCCTGCGATGGATTGGCGGCCTGTCCAGGATGTATTCCTGCCTCTCGCCTAATGCATGCTGGGATAGGCTCCAGCCCCCCCGTGACCCTGACCAGGAATAAGCGGGTTAGATACTGAATGAATACAAAGGATGTGTTGGGAGGCAGCGAGGGGCTCCAGCCTGACATGGTTACAACAGCACAATTCTGTATTCCTGAAGATAGATGGATCAATGATTCTGGTGTCGTATTGCAGGTTTGCCATGAACAAAAAAAAAGTTCCGATGCAATCTCTCTGTCATTGGCTGAGATTTGATTGAATGTTTATTTAGTTTCACATGCCATATCTGGAAGAATGTTGGTCTCTGGTATTATTAGTGATTATTATTTTTTGAATATATATATATTTTAATGACTAATCATTTGAACATTGTCTGATTAGTATAAACCAAAGTTGGAAAGCTGAGTATTGTATTTTCATTTTTTAAGTTGTATTCATTTCATCATTGCCAATGGGTTTGTCTACTGCAAGCATCTTCTGCATTGATTTTTGGATTTTAAAAAACTACACATACAGTGGCTTCAGAAAGTATTCAGGCCCCTTCAGTTTTTCCACACCTTGTTGTGTTATAGACTTAATTTAAAATAGATTAAATATACTTTTTGCCATCAATCTACACACAGTACCCCATAATGACAAAGTGAAAACCAGTTTTTAGAAATTGTTTCAAATTTATTAAAAATAAAAAACCTTTCCTAAAAACGTGTTCTGCTTTGTCATTATGGGGTACTGTTCAGTATTCAAGTCACTGTATACAATAAATACCCTCAATTGTGCTGGCAAAAAAATATTTTCTATCACTATTTGTAGGTAATAAAAACAGACAAGCATATACAGTATACATGTTTCACACGACACAAATCACACTGTGCTTGCAGAATATGGCATATATGATTGCTTATTGTATTGTTTATGCCATTCTGTGGCAGACATGGTATTTGCATTCATAAAATTGCATTACAAATGTAGAATGAACTATTCATGTCAAACTGAGAACTTCAGGATTTGACAAGGATATAAATGAAACAGTGGTGGGCCGTCAGGGCCAGCAGGGCCTTCTCTGCTGGCCCTGTAACCAATAAAATTAAGTGTGTGTAAAATGTATTTCTTGAGTATTTAGTTATCAGTTTCAATAGTGTAATATCCACAAAATTACTTATGGTTAGTTTTGTTGAGGCTTGAAAGCGTTCAATGTTATTGAACGCTTTCTCAAAAAGATAGACGCATGGACTTTATTTACAAGTGACGGGTGAGTGCTTTACTATTTGCGTCATTTTGGAGTGACGTGAATGTGCACAGTGACACAAGTGTATTAGTAGATTACTTTATTGACCATGTGGGGAAATTGACTCTGCATTTAACCCACCCTAATCTAGCCTACTGTTGTAATTGTTGATCAGCTGTCATGTTGTTGAGAGCCTGTGTGGGCATAATGTTCGCATTATTTGCATATGGCTGCGTTGGCTGTAACAGAGACGTGTAAAATATGTGTATGTGGTTTACAATTGCTTACTGAAGGCCCTGACTGAACCCCCACGGTACGCCACTGAAATGAAAGGATGTGGGATTACAAGTATAGTGTTGAACCATTTGCATGTGAAAAGAAAATATGAAATCCATTTCACTAAAATAAAAACTTTGATTAATATGCGTTTTTTCCCCCGTTTCCTTTATTTTTATTCATATATTTTAATGTCAACTTCGTTGTAATAGTTTGTTTGATCGACATACTAAATTCTACAAACAATACACCAAAATTACAATATTTGAAATGACACCCTCTAAATCGTATTGTAGTCAGCTCTCATTGTTGGATGATTGTGTTGAGAAGCAAAGACTGGCACTATTCAACCAATACACACAGCCACCCATGCTTAAACAAACTGGACAGCCGCCAAAACCGGACAATAGCCACAGGGAATAACTCATTCAGCAAGTGCTGCTTTGTCATCACTGCCAATGTCAATTTCTCCACAGACACAAGATGTGTAATTTCCCATAAGTATTGAAGAAACTCTTCTCCTGATAATGAGTAAACAGCAGTTATTTTGTGAAGTTGGATATAAATGATTTTCTGAGTGGGCTAGTTAGTAAAAAGGGCTAGACGTGAGTGGAGGCTAGGTCCTTGGCCTAGTATGGCAGGTATGTCCCCGAGCCATTAGATGATAACAGGGCCCAATGTCAGGACACAATTGTTTTTGTTCCACCAGGGCAAGGCTTGGGAGTCAGCCAGGGTTCCTTTCGCTTACTGATCCATTATCTCCACTAGAATTCATACCAGGTGGGCCTCCCAGGGGGTCTAGCGGTTACAATGTTCGACACTGGCCACTGCGACCGGGGTTCAATTCCACCGGCCATGCCAGAGTCGGCTCTGGCCAGGAGCGCCACTAGGGGGTGGAAATTAGCTGTCTGCCCCAGGGAGGGGGGAGGGAAGCCAACATGAGTTTGCTGTGTATAGGAGTGGCTCTGGTGTACCGGAGTTACAGTCCACGGCTTGGCGAGTGCCGGCTCGGAGGAGACTGCTGGTCTTTGTCACTGTTGGTCACAGGGCTACGGTAGTGAACTCACAATACGAGGGGGGGATTGACATGAAAAAGAGGGGGTGTAATTGGCTACTAAATTGGGAGAAAAATGGGAGAAAATCTGAAACGAATTTAAAAAATATATATATAATTCATGCCAGGTGCACAAAGTCTTCTTGTTTTCATCAGTGAGAGTTACGCCTCTCCTATGCTCACCGCTAGCTGTTTGGGGGGGGGGGCAACGTGATTGCTTGAGAGGCACCATTGATTAAAAATGCATATTTTAACAGATTGTACCACATTACATCCAATCAAGTACATTACAGAGACTGGGATTAGCTGCTATTGGGAGCAAATTGAAATAGTTTTTCACAATGACAACGCATACCAATGAAGAGGTATGGTCCACCTCGATGGCAGTGATGTAACTGGTAGAAGAGATTTCAACTGCAATTGACAATAGAGAATATACTGTGGGGGTGTTTATTGATTTAAAGAAAGCATTTGATACCATTGACCATTGATTACTTCTGAAGAAAATGGAGAGATATGGTGTCAGGGGAATTGTTCACACATGGCTTAAAAGTTACCTGGAAGACAGACATCAGTATGTACTCATGAATAATGTTGACTCAGATCTGTTAAAGGTTACGTATGGAGTTCCACAAGGCTCTGTGCTAGGCCCAAAACTGTTTATTCTGTATATAAACGATGTCTGTGATGTGTCCAAATTGATCAAATGTGTGTTGTTTGCAGATAACACAAGTCTATATTGCTCCAGTAAAGATTTGGAACAGCTTCTGAATGCAATGGAAAAGGAACTGAAAATCCTAAAGAAGTGGTTTGACATGAATAAGTTATCATTGAACTTAAGCAAAACAAAGTTTATAATATTTGGAAATCGTAAAATTAATAATCACGTTAAAATAATGATCGATGATGTTGAAATTGAACGTGTGTATGAAAATAAATTATTGGGCGTGATAATCGACGATAAACTTAGCTGGAAATCACACATAAATAATGTAAAAACTAAAATATCCAAAACCATTGCAATATTATATAAAACGAAATATATTTTAAATCAGAACACACTGTATATATTGTACTGTTCGCTCATAGTTCTATACATCACTTACTGTGTGGAGGTATGGGGAAACACATACAAAACAAACATTAACCCAATTTTCATATTACCAAGAAAGCCATAAGAATTGTGAATCAAGCAGATTATTATGAACCTACAAATGCACTCTTTATTAAATTAAATACCTTAAAATTGGATGATCTAGTAGATCTTAAAACTGCTGTAATAATGTATGAGGCACATAATAAATCACTTCCATACTGCATTCAGAAGTAATTAGAGAGAGCCAGTAGGAACATGTGTGTTCAACAAACCAAAGATAAGGACAAATATCAAAAGTAGATGTATATCTGTTAAAGGGGTAAACCTGTGGAATAGCTGTGACAAATAATTAAAAATGTGTAGTTCTAATTGCAAATTTTAAAAAAATGTATAAATCTAAGCTTTATTATGATCCTAATCATATTATATTATGTATGAAACTTCCGGAACCTTTTGTTTTTGTTTATTATGTTTTGCTACAGTTTTGCTATAATACATTATATTTGACATATAAATGTATTGTAAAAAGAGTAGGCATTATCACTTTAAAGTGCTTTGACCTCCTGACACGAAAGGTGCTAAATGAAATATATTTTCCTCAATACAAAGTGACATGGAATGCACAAACAACAGCTGACCCTCGATACCAAGAACATCTTGTTTTTGTGTCACAGTATCTAATTTATAGCTTGTTTTCTCAGTGCCAGGCTTTTGCTTAGAGTAATTTGAGAGGGAAATCGTTAAAGTGGGGTATGTGCACTCGGTGATATGGACTGAACAGGAGGCGAACTAGAAAATCCTTTCTGTTACTTCTCACCGTTGGGCAGCTGAGGCATTCATCTAAGCCCATGTGTAAAGAGTAGCCCGTGGACAAAGGCATGAATATTTCACACACTTGTACTATTTCCATAGTAGTGTAACTCTGATACTGCGCAGTAGGGTTTTATGATCTAAAGCTTATCTGTCTTTGTTGGGCCACTGCAGTCGGTGAAACAAAATGGAGGAGGCTGTATTTATTTACACATCTCCTGATTAATTTTTTTAAAGGTGAATCAGCAATAAAACGGCATGCCGGTCACAGTCTCTTAAAACAAAGAGACAGGGCATGGAGGTAAATGAAGAGGCACTTTAATGGAAGAGGAGATATCTTCAGATGGCAAGCGGTGGAAGCGGGCAGGCCTACACAGCCTGGCCCTTCTGTTTTATTTCTGGAACGTTCCCTCCTGCCTTTATCTCTCTGCATAGGCTGTGGAATGATGGGCCTGTATATTTCAAGGGAGGCCGCAAAAGCTATGAGTTATTTCTCCCTGGTAACAGATTCAAATTCCGCTACGGCAGGCAATATGAGGAACCTGTCTGGTGGACTGCTATCGGCTTATTGATTTGTTGGTCTCTCTGTGTTTCCGTCAAGCCTTGTCCTCTGAACAGTTAAAAAAATATATGAATTAAAAAATGTTTAAAAAGAGTAGCAGCAGATAGCACTGCACAGCAAGAAGGTCCCGGGTTCGAATCCTGGCCGGGGCCTTTCTGTGTGGAGTTAGCATGTTCTCCCCGTGTTCGCGTGGGTTTTCTCCAGGTACTCTGGCTTCCTCCCACAGTCCAAAGACATGCACCTTAGGCTAATTGGAGAGTCTAAATTGCCTGTAGGTATGAGTGTGTGAGTGAAAGGTGTATGTGCCCTGCGATGGATTGGCGGCCTGTCCAGGATGTATTCCTGCCTCCCGCCTAATGCATGCTGGGATAAGCTCCAGCCCCCCGGCAACCCTGACCAGGAATAAGCGGGTTAGATCCTGAATGAATACAAAGGATGTGTTGGGAGGCAGCGAGGGGCTCCAGCCTGACATGGTTACAACAGCACAATTCTGTATTCCTGAAGATAGATGGATCAATGATTCTGGTGTCGTATTGCAGGTTTGCCATGAACAAAAAAAAAGTTCCGATGCAATCTCTCTGTCATTGGCTGAGATTTGATTGAATGTTTATTTAGTTTCACATGCCATATCTGGAAGAATGTTGGTCTCTGGTATTATTAGTGATTATTATTTTTTGAATATATATATATTTTAATGACTAATCATTTGAACATTGTCTGATTAGTATAAACCAAAGTTGGAAAGCTGAGTATTGTATTTTCATTTTTTAAGTTGTATTCATTTCATCATTGCCAATGGGTTTGTCTACTGCAAGCATCTTCTGCATTGATTTTTGGATTTTAAAAAACTACACATACAGTGGCTTCAGAAAGTATTCAGGCCCCTTCAGTTTTTCCACACCTTGTTGTGTTATAGACTTAATTTAAAATAGATTAAATATACTTTTTGCCATCAATCTACACACAGTACCCCATAATGACAAAGTGAAAACCAGTTTTTAGAAATTGTTTCAAATTTATTAAAAATAAAAAACCTTTCCTAAAAACGTGTTCTGCTTTGTAATTATGGGGTACTGTTCAGTATTCCGAAGTCACTGTATACAATAAATACCCTCAATTGTGCTGGCAAAAAAAATATTTTCTATCACTATTTGTAGGTAATAAAAACAGACAAGCATATACAGTATACATGTTTCACACGACACAAATCACACTGTGCTTGCAGAATATGGCATATATGATTGCTTATTGTATTGTTTATGCCATTCTGTGGCAGACATGGTATTTGCATTCATAAAATTGCATTACAAATGTAGAATGAACTATTCATGTCAAACTGAGAACTTCAGGATTTGACAAGGATATAAATGAAACAGTGGTGGGTCGTCAGGGCCAGCAGGGCCTTCTCTGCTGGCCCTGTAAAATAAAATTAAGTGTGTGTAAAATGTCTTTCTTGAGTATTTAGTTATCAGTTTCAATAGTGTAATATCCACAAAATTACTTATGGTTAGTTTTGTTGAGGCTTGAAAGCGTTCAATGTTATTGAACGCTTTCTCAAAAAATAGATAGACGCATGGACTTTATTTACAAGTGACGGGTGAGTGCTTTACTATTTGCGTCATTTTGGAGTGACGTGAATGTGCACAGTGTCACAAGTGTATTAGTAGATTACTTTATTGACCATGTGGGGAAATTGACTCTGCATTTAACCCACCCTAATCTAGCCTACTGTTGTAATTGTTGATCAGCTGTCATGTTGTTGAGAGCCTGTGTGTGGCATAATGTTCGCATTATTTGCATATGGCTGCGTTGGCTGTAACAGAGACGTGTAAAATATGTGTATGTGGTTTACAATTGCTTACTGAAGGCCCTGACTGAACCCCCACGGTACGCCACTGAAATGAAAGGATGTGGGATTACAAGTATAGTGTTGAACCATTTGCATGTGAAAAGAAAATATAAAATCCATTTCACTAAAATAAAAACTTTGATTAATATGCGTTTTTTCCCCCGTTTCCTTTATTTTTATTCATATATTTTAATGTCAACTTCGTTGTAATAGTTTGTTTGATCGACATACTAAATTCTACAAACAATACACCAAAATTACAATATTTGAAATGACACCCTCTAAATTGTATTGTAGTCAGCTCTCATTGTTGGATGATTGTGTTGAGAAGCAAAGACTGGCACTATTCAACCAATACACACAGCCACCCATGCTTAAACAAACTGGACAGCCGCCAAAACCGGACAATAGCCACAGGGAATAACTCATTCAGCAAGTGCTGCTTTGTCATCACTGCCAATGTCAATTTCTCCACAGACACAAGATGTGTAATTTCCCATAAGTATTGAAGAAACTCTTCTCCTGATAATGAGTAAACAGCAGTTATTTTGTGAAGTTGGATATAAATGATTTTCTGAGTGGGCTAGTTAGTAAAAAGGGCTAGACGTGAGTGGAGGCTAGGTCCTTGGCCTAGTATGGCAGGTATGTCCCCGAGCCATTAGATGATAACAGGGCCCAATGTCAGGACACAATTGTTTTTGTTCCACCAGGGCAAGGCTTGGGAGTCAGCCAGGGTTCCTTTCGCTTACTGATCCATTATCTCCACTAGAATTCATACCAGGTGGGCCTCCCAGGGGGTCTAGCGGTTACAATGTTCGACACTGGCCACTGCGACCGGGGTTCAATTCCACCGGCCATGCCAGAGTCGGCTCTGGCCAGGAGCGCCACTAGGGGGTGGAAATTAGCTGTCTGCCCCAGGGAGGGGGGAGGGAAGCCAACATGAGTTTGCTGTGTATAGGAGTGGCTCTGGTGTACCGGAGTTACAGTCCACGGCTTGGCGAGTGCCGGCTCGGAGGAGACTGCTGGTCTTTGTCACTGTTGGTCACAGGGCTACGGTAGTGAACTCACAATACGAGGGGGGGATTGACATGAAAAAGAGGGGGTGTAATTGGCTACTAAATTGGGAGAAAAATGGGAGAAAATCTGAAACGAATTTAAAAAAAAATATATATAATTCATGCCAGGTGCACAAAGTCTTCTTGTTTTCATCAGTGAGAGTTACGCCTCTCCTATGCTCACCGCTAGCTGTTTGGGGGGGGGGGCAACGTGATTGCTTGAGAGGCACCATTGATTAAAAATGCATATTTTAACAGATTGTACCACATTACATCCAATCAAGTACATTACAGAGACTGGGATTAGCTGCTATTGGGAGCAAATTGAAATAGTTTTTCACAATGACAACGCATACCAATGAAGAGGTATGGTCCACCTCGATGGCAGTGATGTAACTGGTAGAAGAGATTTCAACTGCAATTGACAATAGAGAATATACTGTGGGGGTGTTTATTGATTTAAAGAAAGCATTTGATACCATTGACCATTGATTACTTCTGAAGAAAATGGAGAGATATGGTGTCAGGGGAATTGTTCACACATGGCTTAAAAGTTACCTGGAAGACAGACATCAGTATGTACTCATGAATAATGTTGACTCAGATCTGTTAAAGGTTACGTATGGAGTTCCACAAGGCTCTGTGCTAGGCCCAAAACTGTTTATTCTGTATATAAACGATGTCTGTGATGTGTCCAAATTGATCAAATGTGTGTTGTTTGCAGATAACACAAGTCTATATTGCTCCAGTAAAGATTTGGAACAGCTTCTGAATGCAATGGAAAAGGAACTGAAAATCCTAAAGAAGTGGTTTGACATGAATAAGTTATCATTGAACTTAAGCAAAACAAAGTTTATAATATTTGGAAATCGTAAAATTAATAATCACGTTAAAATAATGATCGATGATGTTGAAATTGAACGTGTGCATGAAAATAAATTATTGGGCGTGATAATCGACGATAAACTTAGCTGGAAATCACACATAAATAATGTAAAAACTAAAATATCCAAAACCATTGCAATATTATATAAAACGAAATATATTTTAAATCAGAACACACTGTATATATTGTACTGTTCGCTCATAGTTCTATACATCACTTACTGTGTGGAGGTATGGGGAAACACATACAAAACAAACATTAACCCAATTTTCATATTACCGAAGAAAGCCATAAGAATTGTGAATCAAGCAGATTATTATGAACCTACAAATGCACTCTTTATTAAATTAAATACCTTAAAATTGGATGATCTAGTAGATCTTAAAACTGCTGTAATAATGTATGAGGCACATAATAAATCACTTCCATACTGCATTCAGAAGTAATTAGAGAGAGCCAGTAGGAACATGTGTGTTCAACAAACCAAAGATAAGGACAAATATCAAAAGTAGATGTATATCTGTTAAAGGGGTAAACCTGTGGAATAGCTGTGACAAATAATTAAAAATGTGTAGTTCTAATTGCAAATTTAAAAAAATGTATAAATTTAAGGTTTATAAATATGATCCTAATCATATTATATTATGTATGAAACTTCCGGAACCTTTTGTTTTTGTTTATTATGTTTTGCTACAGTTTTGCTATAATACATTATATTTGACATATAAATGTATTGTAAAAAGAGTAGGCATTATAAGCCTTGGCTTCAGCCTACACCTTTTTGTGTTTCCTGCTGAATATATATGTATTCATTGTGAAGGACCAAATAAAAATTATAAATAAAAAAAGATGTAATATAAAAATAAGATGTATTTGGGATAATTGTATAAAACTAAGGCAAGGCCTCTGGTCTCTCACCCCCTCCCTCATTGCCTCCACCATCTGTTTTTTTTAGCCTGAAAGGACACAATATTATACAATATAATCATATCAAGTTCTCAACTGGCTCATGCATATGCAAACCACTTGAAAAATAATTTCAAAAGGCCTTTGAGTCTGTAACTATCCCTTTATAAGGTAAGAAGCATGTGTTAAATATTTTCATGTGTAGGCCCTTCACAGCCATTAAGGGCCACAGGGGCCGATAAGGACCCTCAATTTGACCACGTGCTTCCTGTACATTTTCCGCTACAATAATTATTTTTACCTGAGCTCTTTAAACATTTGAGTCATATCCAGTCCAACAACCAATGCTAGAGCCCTTTGGCTATGACACGTGTCAGCTGTGTGGGTTCCTCTTTGAGATCCATGCGCTTAATGCCCCAAGTAGGGGCATAATGCCAAATGACAAGTGCTTAAATATTTTAGTGAATCCTTCACAGCGATTACAAGAGGACAAAACGACCTGTTCTACTGGCTGCCACCTTTCTCCCCCTCCTGTGTTGTGAAGAACAAAAGAGAAGGGCGTTTGGACAGGGTGAATTTCTGCAGAGCTGATGAGGATTTGAGCTGAGCCTTGTGCTGTCTTTAAGCTCCAGCCTGAGACACTTGCTGTAAAAGTGCTGCCAATTTATCCAACAGCAGCTGTGCACCAGAACTTAAATAAATCTGCCCAGATAAAATGGAAGTGACTATTTTCACGGTTTGTATTTCAGAGAATATGTTGCCTCATTGTAAGACGAAAGTCAGGTCGAGTGCAATTTAATAAGGGCACTGGAGAAAATCAGCCGTGTTTTTAATCATGCACATGTAAAGCACTAGCAATCCACGCAAGGTTCGATCAAATTAGCCGAGGCGGCAAAAATACCCATGTTCAACAGCTTTATGGGGTTGATTTAGTCACCTTATGATGGCGTGGGGCGCCAGGATTACACGCACGGTCTTATCGGCCAGAAACACTCGCTCTCTCTGCCTGCATCCTCTGCCTCAGATAAATATTTCCCGCTCTGACGGACATTAATGCTTGGTGAGGCAATGGGGAACCTCTGCTGCCTATTGCCGTCTTCCTCTGTTGCCAAACGAGAGATGAACTCCAGTCAGACACGTATGCAGTGAAGCCAAGCCCCCCCACAGTGACTGCTCCCCATTCCTGCCTCCCAAAGACCCGCTCTAGCTCATTTCATAAGAAATTTCCTACCCCGAAAAAGAAGAAGAATAGGCCTATTTAACTCGGGCACAACAGTAATTAAGCAGCGTGAAGCTGTATGATTACTATGGGAGGTCTGGACAGACTCTGAAAGGAACATTTATCCCTAAGCACTTTTTTACTGGGAGTTAAATGGTGTGGGGGGGGTGTGGGTTTGTCAAATTGCCAAATTGTAAAAGCGATACATGCTGTGATCGGCTTTAAGGACAAGCTCATGTATCCTGATTAGCATGCTCACTCCGTGTGTGGTACAGGCGCATGGGTCTGACATTGTGCTAACCCTCTGGTGCTGTCTGGCTCTGCTGCATTTATTTTCTGAATCTGAATCATGGTTTGCGGTGTTGACTCACATTACACAAGGGTGGCTTTGCTGATACCTTCTTGTTTGTAGCAAACTAGGTGCTCTTCCTTCCTCAAGCAAGGCCTACACTATATCAATTTAAAGCGTATTAACATTTCAATCTAAGCTGAGCAGTGCGATATATATATGTCGCCTTCCGGTTCCTGCCCTTGTAAGAGCAGCACGTCGTGAACACAGCTCCGGTATTTAAACGTTGTTTTGTTGTTATTATGTGTATTTTGGGCCATAGACCCACTCTTGGGTCTATGGAGAGAGGATCTAATAATGGAGATCACAACCTGAGAATTATCTACTCGCGCGAACATCTACTCCGGCTAAAAAAGACAAAAGTTTTTTCTGGGACTCGGCTTCACATTCCAGTGGAAATTAAGCAGAGGTCAAGAGGGGCTCGTGGATCTGGAAAAGCTGCATACAAACGCGCATTCCGCCCAAGTCTACCAACCATCGTTATGGGTAATGTGAGATCACTTAATAACAAGATTGATGAACTTGGTGCGCTTATTAAGACGCAAAAGGACTATCGTGAGGCAAGCATAATTTCGATTTGTGAATCCTGGCTTGGCAGTGACGTCACCGAGGAATACACATCCTTGATCGGTTTTTCCAGTATACGGGCAGACAGAAGGGAAACGAGTGGCAAACGGCGGGTGGGGGATTAATTCTTCTGGTGAATGAAAGCTACTGCCCCCAGAGCAACATCACGGTCAGAGAGAGAATCTGCACCCCGGACGTCGAATTACTAGCAGTGAATCTCCGCCCCTTCTACTTGCCGCGGGAGATTACCAACGTGATAAAGATTGGAATTTATATCCCGCCCAGTGGAGATGCTAAGAAGGCCTGTGATGTAATCCATTCTGTCACGGCTGGACTTCAATCAAAACACCCCAATGCCTGCATCATCGTGAGTGGGGACATGAACCATGCTGTTTTGAAATCCACACTACCAACATTTAAACAGTATGTTCACTGCGCCACCAGGGGGAGCAAAATGCTGGACCTACTGTATTCCAACATAAAAGAGGCTTACAGCGCAACAGCCCTCCCCCCACTGGGAGGATCGGATCACAACATGATTCACTTGAAACCACGCTACATTCCAATGGTAAAGCGGTTTCCAGCAAGATCCAAGATGGTGAGAAAATGGACTCCGGAAAGCAAGGAGAGGCTCAAGTTTGAACTGGGCTGCATGTCGTGGCTGACACTCCCTGAGCCCCATGGTGAGGTTGCAAATGGTGCTGTGCCCAATTCAGTGACCTTAAGTAACAGCCTATGGATTAAAAGAAGTTCCATTAAGAAAGCATCAGGGAGGGGAGGAACCAAGTTGCAAACCGGCCAATGGATGGTGCGCTGTTACGAGGAGGGGAGTCCAACAATAAACCATGGATTTCGAGTGACCTGGACACTAAGTCTCTCTTGAACAAAAGAAGAGAAATGCATTCAAGGCTCGGGATATGGATGGTGTAAAACCTGAAGTTCAGAAGGACATTAAAGAAAGCACTCAGGGAGGGACCCTGGAGGAACATCCACAAAGCAAAGCTAGAGGACAAACTCCAGCGGAACAATGCCCTGAGGGAGGTGCTGAGGTCAGTGGAATGAGATCGATCAGGCAGGCTACAAACTGGCCACCGGTGAGGAGGACTCTGGACATGCCACCTGAGTCTGGAAGGGCCAATGAGATGAATGAACACTTCATCAGGCATGGTGGTGGACTTCAGAAGGAAGAAGGCCCAGCTAACCCTGGTCTCCATACTGGGCGCGGATGTGGAGGTGGTCCAGTCTTATAAGTATCTGGGGGTGCATCTGGACAACAGACTGGAATGGAGTGGTAATATGGATGTTGTCTACAAGAAGGGACAGTGCCACCTCTACTTCCTAAGGAGGCTCAGGTCCTTCGACGTGTGCAGAACCATGCTCAACATGTTCTACCAGTCTGTGGTGGCGAGCGTCATCTTCTTCGCGGTGGTGTGCTGGGGTAAAGGCATCAAGGCGGCAGATGTGAACAGACTGGACAAGCTGATCAAGAAGGCGGCGTCGGTGATGGGGATTGGACTGGACTCACTGACAATCATCACAGAGAGATGGATTTTGACCAAACTCGGAAAAATCATGGCCAACAAGACACACCCGCTGAACGCCACCCTGGTCAAGCAGAAGAGCTCATTCAGTGGTAGATTGACACTCCCAAGCTGTTCAACAGAACGCTTCCGAAAAACCTTCATTCTCACTGCCATTAGATTGTATAATGCAGCTAAACTCGACTGGCTGAGTGAAATGGATCTGAGTGACATTGGGGGGGCGGGTCTAACACCGGTGGTACCCAGAGCACCCAGAATTCCTAGAATTTCCTGAAAATGAACATTGGTGGTTTAGAGACTGCTGCTTTAGACTATAGACTATCACTACATTTCCGTTGCAATTTGCATTTTGCACTACCTGCTCTCAACTCTGTAACTTATTTATCTTATTTAGCCTGCTGCTAGGGTACACTATCTGTTGTAGACTGTTGTTGACTATGACTATCTTGCACAGTAGAGCACTGATCATGTGTACTATTACTATAATCCAGGATTACCACTTCCATTGGTCCATCATGACTATTATAAATGAATAGTATTAGACTTATTACAATTCCTGTCTACATTTGGTACTGCATTTTGTACTATCGGTTCATAATATTGTGTACTTAAACCTAGCTCCATACTGCACTATCTGTATTAGGTTAGGTCTTATACCTGTAATTTTTGCTATTTGCACTGTCTTCTTCTTTGCACAGTAGGACTCGTGCCCAGAACCCTGACCGAGTCAGAGGGATGTTCCGTTAACAGAAGTAACACTGTTGTATATAAATGTATATAGGCGCCATTGTGTTAACATATGTTGCATTATTGGTGATTATGTCTGTATTGTCTATGTGTATACTGGAGCTTTGTGTGTGACACAGAATTTCCCCAATGGGGATAAATAAAGTTGATCTTATCTTATCTTATCTTATTTTATATATATATATACGTCACAATCTAGTATCACACAGAGCCTGTCCTCAGTCAATGGCCTATTTGAAGACATTTACTCTCTTTTTTTTAACTGCTAAAAAACAGCTATTTATTGAATAGGAGCTTTAGTGAAAGTTATATTTATTGAATAGGAGCTTTAGTGAAAGTTCTACTGGGAAGATTTATAGCTCACCCCATACTGTTTCAGGGACCTTGATTTCCCCACACCTCCTCCCGTCTACCAGCTGCTCCAGTCCTGCCTTCAATCACGGGTCCTGTCCTCTTGCCACCGGGCACACATGCAGTACATTGTGTTCATTCACACTTTACAGGTGTCCTACATTTTACATTTTACATTTTAAGCATTTAGCAGACGCTCTTATCCAGAGCGACTTACAAGTTGTGCATTAATACAAGGTAAGAACAATCATAGTTAGCGCACAAGATCAGTGCAGTAAAACGGCAATAGACATCATTGCAGGCGTCTGCATATCATACCTGTAACACTGGGAAAGAAAAGGTTAGTGGGTTTTTTTTTTTTTTTTTTTTTTAACAGTGTAGAACAAGTAAACAGTGGTGATGACAGATTGACTAGATGGACAGTGTTCAGTGGTAGTGGAGTCTGAAGAGGTGGGTTTTGAGTCTCTTGCGGAAGATTGGAAGTGATTCCGCAGTCCTGACCGATTGCGGGAGGTTGTTCCACCAACGAGGGACCAGGACAGAGAAGAGGCGAGACCGCGAGGAGCGGCTGCCAGGCGCGCGGAGGGATGGGGCAGTCAGTTTCCCAGCGGAGGCGGAGCGGAGGGGTCTGGGCGGGGTGTAGGGAGTGATGAGTGACTGGAGGTATGGGGGAGCAGTACCTCTGGCCGCTTGAAAAGCAAGCACCAGTGACTTGAATCTGATGCGTGCTGCGATGGGGAGCCAGTGCAGAGAGGAGAGTAGAGGGGTGACGTGGGTGAACTTCGGCTGGTTGAACACCAGGCGAGCAGCAGCGTTCTGGACTAGTTGCAGTGGCTTGATGGCACAGGCCGGGAGGCCAGCCAGCAAGGAATTGCAGTAGTCAAGACGTGAGATCACCAGGGCCTGGACCAGGAGTTGAGTGGCCTCTTGGGTGAGGAACGGTCGGATCCTCCGGATGTTGTGGAGGGAGAAACGGCAGGTCCGAGTGATCGCTGCAATATGGCTCGATAAGCACAGCTGGTTGTCCAGGGTTACCCCAAGACTCCTGGCAGACTGGGACGGAGACACTATGGAGCCTTCCACGGTGATTGATGCATCAATCATCGGGGAGCCCTTCGCTGGAGGAAGAGCAGCTCTGTCTTCCCCAGGTTCAGCTTCAGGTGGTGGGTGGACATCCATGCGGAGATGTCAGCCAGGCATGCAGAGATCCGTGCCGGGACCTGGGTATCAGATGGAGGGAAGGAGAGAAAGAGTTGAGTGTCATCAGCATAACAGTGATAGGAAAAACCATGAGGCAGGCAGGGTTGCCGCCTTACTTTTTCCTCATGACAAATAGATTAATATAATTGTTTATTCACTCAGCATTCAGCCTGGCTGGGTTATATCTAATAAAAAATAAAAAACTTTTCAACGTAAGAAAAAGATGACATTTTCTCTAGATGGCAAGATGGAGAAATGTTCTTGTGCAAACAATGATTGATCTTACCATGAATAAATGTAAGTCTAGTGTTCTAGTGTCTGCTAAATGCCAAAAATGTACAAATGTAAGCAATACAAGGCCAAGTTACTGGAATGAATGTAGGGAAATATTGGACATATTGCTTTGGAACAGTGCTTATGTAGATTCTGTCAAATACATTGGTGATAGTTTTGTTGTAACTTGGCTTTTTTATGCTAAAAATGTTTTTTTGTTGAGATTTCACATCTTTTTGAACTGTATCATACACTAGGGGTGAGGGTATTGGTATGTGTATGCATTTTTTAAGCGTAAAGACAAATGAGGGAATGGAATTTCTGATTTCATATATATATAATGGATCACCTAGCTTGATCACCATTTTCCAAAGCAACCATGGAAATCACAAATGAACATCCAAATGACTGTCCAGATGAACCAATCTTGCTCACTAAAATAATCCAAGTTCTCTACAAACCACCAAACTGATGCATTGAGTTTCTGTCTGTTTTCTTTTGAGTCATAGTTGTGTAGTTCATGGATCCCTACCACTTGAAAGTAAATGTGAAAGCTGCCCTAGTTTCCCTATTTGAAATGTGTCATGAGAAATATGAAAATAATATTCAAACTGAAAGAGAGAACAGCTTGCACAAGATTAATATTAGAGCATATTCCAATGGTTCCATAGCTGGTGGCAATGCAGAGGGGATGATATGCAGTGTTTAAATGTCAGGTTTTAGGCCTTTACTCTTCCAAGAGAGCTAAAAATTCAATGGAACTGAATCCCAATGGGGGCAATGCAAAGTGTAGCTCAACAGGACTTTTCAAATAGAAATGAAGCCATTGCTGAACTGCCTAGCCCAAAGGAAGTGTGGGGGAAAGGGGAGAGGAAGAAGAAAGGGAATAAGACTTTGAATAAAGAAAGCAGTCCACTGTTACAGTAAGCCGATACATACCAGTGCTTCTGCGATTATCCTCCCCCTCCAACACAGCTCACATTCTTCATTAGTGTACCACTTTTGCACCATTAAATCCTTCATGCATAATTTCTGCTAATAATGAGACACATTTCTGACCCCTCTTCCTCTTTCTGAAGCAAAGAACTTTGGTTTTAAATGAAAGAGAGGCAAAAAGGCTCAGTCTTAACATCACCATGCGTACAAAATGAGATCCTTAAGAGGCTTTTTAGGAAATTTGGAATTCAGTTCTGGATATAACTTAAGCACTCGCACAAGGAGGAGGGTGGTGGAGGACCTAAATTGGGTTGAAACGGCCGGGGTAGAGACGACAAACAGGAGACGACAGCAGTTTAATGTTAACCCTTAACCCGCCTGCCCACCTCCAGCACACACATACACACACACACACACACACACACACACACACACACACACACACACACACGGACACACACACTCATAAGCAAGCGTCAGAGCGGTGAACTCCCAGCAGGTCACAGTGCTTTTCAACACTCGCTTCAAGGCTCTCATGTGTTTCATGTGTTGAGTGGATGTCGCCACTTTTCCTAAGCCTCGCCTAAGCTTTATGATGCGTTGTGCATCACACACATCTCTGTATCTGTCCTCCTCCTGCCCTGCGCTGACAAAGCCTCTCTCTCACTCTGTCATTAACCTGCAGAGGGGCATGGTCACGTGACGGTTCTGGCGTGCTTTCGGGAGCCCGTGGGGCCTGGCCCGAGGTTCATCCAGAAAGAGTCGTCTCCGCCCCCACTTCAGCACATCAGACACACCTGCCCGACGGTTACAGAAGCGTAGGTTTGCTGTCGCCCACTGAAATCGTGAGCATTTCACCTCGGAATCACACCAACTCGCTCGGATTAAAACCTGCAATATGGAGGCCAAACTGTGACTCAAAGAAAAGCATTTTAAAGCACATCCAATTGCTTTTTGATTGCAGGGTGTTAAACCATCGGCTGTGGTGTCCAGCTGAGCCAGTGGATGCTCACTCATTGCAGCTTTATTCATTCTGGCACGTTTCCCCCACGGAGCTCGCAAAGCAGGAGGAAATTCAACATATGCTTGCCATTTTGCCACGCTCTTTCAATACTGATAAATATTTTCATTTATTTTTAGTGTCTCTTTCTCTTCTGTTTATGAATACTTCATTTCAGGATGATTTACTTCGACACGGTCTTTCAATTCCCACGCACTATTACACAGTCTAAACTGTGTATGTACAGTTTAATGAATGGTTTAATGAATGTTTGGAACAATCAGGTTTGGTGGACAGATGACATTTAGCAAAAATGTTTTAATACAGTACAAATTGCAGTTAAAAAGTTGTTAAAAAAAGGAACTGAGAGTAATAGACCAAGGGATGAAAAAGTTTGCATTTGAGGCATGACTTAGCAAATGTATGGAAATATAATCAAATTGCTTGAAGCTTTTATTTTGTTTGAAGTTGAAACTAAGTTTGTCTTAAATTTTGATGGATGACTCAGGAGAGTAAAGGTACCAGACTGATACTTACGGCTGAAAGAAAATAAAAGCATTAATGTTGTGAAGAAAGAAACTGCTGTCTCTGGACTTATTCCCTCCTGAATTGTGTTTAATGCACCCAGGAAGGTGTCAGTTTATCACAAATCGAGTGTTGACCTTCAAACTCACCGTTCTGTAATGAACGTGCCCTATAGGACTAGGTTGAGTCAGTGAAAAGATGCTCGACATGGCAGATGGCAGATCACTAACAGTGGAAGGATCGCCCCTTGCCGTGCCAGCGCTGACTGCCGATCAACCCTGCCAACATAATGCAGAACCTCAAAGCATCACTGTGGCAATCTTAATCAGATTTACAGTATCTGCATAAGGCAATACGTCCCTCAAACTACACACATTCCCTATGATCTTTGAGGGGAGAGATTGGTGAAACTGTTTTGATGATGCTGCTACTACTTCTATATTGTTATCATTATTATAATTATTATTTGTACATTCATAAGAACGAACGGCAGCATCACACACACACACACACACACACACCTGTGCTGAATCCAGCAAAGAATGTTGAATAACACAGTGCTGCCCATGCCAATGATTAACTAAGGTACCACTAAGCTTATAAACATCAAAATTCAAATAATGTCTCTTTTTTAATAAGATATGGCCTCAATCACCATTCTGCTGTCAAAAAAAAGAGATAAGCTGCACAGTAGCACAGCCCTACGATGGAACCTCCAGCCAAGGATTGCTATTCCCTTGCGGCAATGTACTGTATGTAGAGGACAATTCTGTAAACGGGAGGGAAAATGGGGGCACAGACAGCAGCTATTCAACAAAGAAAATGGTTCTCTAATGTACAGCGTGTGCTTGGGAGATCCTGCCATGACAGTTTCCTCTGTTGCTAGGACAGCATTCACATCACACAATGTATGAATTTAGGAGGCCAGCAAATCACCCGACGTGGAGAAGAGGTTGGATGATAACAGGAAACGTGGCTGAATATAAAAGAACTGCATGGTCAGTGAAAAAAAAGTTGTATTAATTTAATATGAATTGTCTGTATGTACAGTATACTATATTGTGGAGGATTTTTTTAAATTAAGATGGAATGCTGGAATAATATCCATGGGGACACGCAGACACTAACTCAGTGGGACGCTGCAGGTCAGAGACAAAGGCTTTTTCACTCCACAACTTCAAAGGAACATTGTTCTTTTGTAACGTTTCCCCCACGGCAGGAAACCTCCTTCCCATTGGTTTAAGACCCTTGGAGGGCTGTTCTAACAACCTGTTACATTGCATTACATTACATTACAGGCATTATCAGATGCTCTTATCCAGAGCGACTTACATTTTACATTTCTTTACAATCCATTTATACAGCTGGATATTAACTGAAGCAATTCAGGTTAAGTACCTTGCTCAAGGGTACAACGGCAGTGTCCCACCTGGGGATTGAACCTGCAACCTTAACGTTACAAGCCCAATTCCCTAACCATTATATCACACTGCCTTATCTTCATGTTACCACATAGCTCCAATTACCTGTAAGTTAACGCCCTGTTACTTCCCCCTTGTGACTGTTCCCTCCCCTTCCGTTGTGCATTGTATCTCGGTTGGAATCGTCTCATCGCGTGCTAGAAAGTGTAAGTTATCCGGCGTTAGATTTGGTGTTTAGCTTCTGCGTTCATACCCTGTTCACTGGTTGCAAGTAGCACTTAATGCTACTTTGTTATCTTAATTAGTATTGTGTTGCTGATGTCCAGCGGTTATTAGCTTCTATGGCTGCTTAGAAGTTTTATTTCAAAGTTGTTTGGTACTTAGCTGTTTTCAATCGTTTTTATTATATCAGCCCGTGTCTGTAGTTGAGCGTTCCTTGAGTAGCGGAAGGAACCTGTGAGTTGTTAATTAGTCTGTATTGTTGTCAGGTGGCACTCGCCACTTAGTGCCTAGCATCACTCGGCTATATAAGCAACCATAGTTGTGGATAGCGGCAGCTTTTCACGGCAGCCTCACATTCCTAGCCTCACCGAACGAAGACTCGGAGTCTACCTGCAGGAGTCCAAAGACTGGGCGGACAAAGACGTAGGAGTCTACCTGCAGGAGTCCAAAGACTCGGCGGACAAAGACGTAGGAGTCTACCTGCAGGAGTCCACCGAGGGGGGCCAGCTAGGGAGTGCTCGCCGCACGGTAAGTATCATAGTCTTGTATCTCCCTGTTCTTCCTCTGCATCTAACACTACATGCTACCTCCCTATCCCAGTCCATGTCTCCTCTTCTAGATTGCCTAGAAAGAGAGATTTACCCACACCCGTAATCTGTCCAATCTCATCCACCCTCCTAGATCTCCCGGTGTTGACGTAGTGGTAGCAGGTGGACTATGGAACTGCCAGTCCGCTGTCCGGAAGGCCGATTTAATCTCGGCCCAGACCTCACTACTCTCCCTGCAGTTCCTGGAGCTCACGGAGATGTGGATCACTCCTCAGAACACGGCCACCCCTGCTGCTCTCTCCGCTGCCTACACCTTCTCCCACACTCCACGACCCTCAGGTAGAGGTGTGTAGATTGTGTAGATTTGGTATTGTTCCTCTTCCTCACTTCTCACCCTCCTCCTTTGAATTTCATGCTGTCACTGTCACTGTTCCATGTAAACTGCACATCATTGTTCTTTATCGCCCTCCAGGTCCACTGGGGAGTTTCCTAGATGAGATGGATGCCCTACTCAGCGCTTTCCCTGAGGATGGCACTCCCATCTTACTCCTCGGTGACTTCAACCTGCTGCTGGAGACCTCTCAGGCCTCTGCATTCCTCCCCCTGCTTCACTCCTTTGACTTCACCATGGCTGAATCCCCATCCACCCACAAGGCCGGTAACCAACTGGACCTGGTCTTCACCAGGAACTGCGCCTCACCCAACATTATGGTATCGCCTCTACATGTGTCTGACCATTGCTTTCTATCTTTCTCCCTCCCCCTCCCCTCTGTGCCTAAACCATCTTCACCTGCTCCCACTGTCCATGTCCGTCGCAACCTCCGCTCTCTCTCCCCCGCTGCCCTGCCAGCTACTGTTCTATCTTCCCTTCCCCCTACTGATGCCTTCTCTAAGCTACCTGCTGAGGAAGCATCATCCACCCTACTTTACTCTCTCTCCTCCTCCTTTGACTCACTCTGTCCTCTATCCACTAAACCTGCTCGTCTCCGCCCCCCGCCCCCTGGCTAACCGATTCCATTCGGGATAACTGACTGAAACTGCGAGCGGCAGAAAGGAAATGGAGAAAATCCAAATCCCCTGTAGCTCTGTCTGATTTCCACACTCCTGGCTTCCTTCTCCTCTAACCTCTCCTCTGCTAAGTCTGCATTTTTCCTTTCTAAGATTAAATCTTCTGTTTCCAACCCACGTAAACTCTACTCTACATTTTCCTCTCTCCTCACCCCTCCTCCTCCCCCACCCCCCTCCTCCCTAACCGCGGATGACTTCGCATCCTTCTTTCACGAGAAGGTCGATGTCATTCGCAACTCCTTCCCCACAACCTCTCCCTCACCCATCTCGCTACCTAAACCTCCCACCCCTCTGTCCTCCTTCTCGCCCCTTCCTGACTCAGACATCCTTCAACTTGTTCTCTCCCACCGTCCCACCACCTGCCCTCTTGATCCCATTCCTTCCCCCCTCTTCCAGTCCATTGCTATGGACATCCTCCCCTTTGTCTCCAATGTCATTAACTCCTCTCTTTCCTCTGGCTCTGTCCCCTTTTCCCTCAAATGCGCTCATGTTGTCTCCCTCCTCAAAAAACCATCTCTGAATCCTGCTGTCATCTCTAACTACCGACCTGTCTCTCTCCTCCCATTCCTTTCCAAAACATTAGAGTGGGCTGTCTATAATCAACTGTCTGCTCATCTCTTACAGAACGACTTGCTTGATCCTAACCAATCTGGGTTCAGAGCAGGCCACTCCACAAGTCCCAATCCCTTAGCTCCGTCCTCCTCCTCCTCGACCTATTGGCGGCATTCGACACCATGGACCACCAGATCCTGCTCTCATCTCTCGTCGAGATGGGAATCTCTGGATCTGCGTTGACATGGTTTGAGTCCTACCTGGCTGACCGGTCCTACCAGGTGGCCTGGAGAGGATCCCTCTCCTCTCTACACACCCTCTCTACCGGAGTCCCACAGGGCTCGGTGCTAGGCCCCGTCCTATTCTCTCTGTACACCAAGTCACTTGGCTCTGTTATTTCTGCTCATGGTTTTTCCTATCACTGTTATGCAGATGACTCTCAACTCTTTCTCTCCTTCTCTCCATCTGATACCCAGGTCCCGGCACGGATCTCTGCATGCCTGACTGACATCTCCACATGGATGTCCACCCACCACCTGAAGCTGAACCTGGGGAAGACAGAGCTGCTCTTCCTCCCTGCGAAGGGCTCCCCGACGATTGATGCGTCAATCACCGTGGAAGGCTCCATAGTGTCTCCGTCCCAGTCTGCCAGGAGCCTTGGAGTGACCCTGGACAACCAGCTGTGCTTCTTGAGCCATATTGCAGCGATCACTCAGACCTGCCGTTTCTCCCTCCACAACATCCGGAGGATCCGACCGTTCCTCACCCAAGAGGCCACTCAACTCCTGGTCCAGGCCCTGGTGATCTCACATCTGGACTACTGCAATTCCTTGCTGGCAGGCCTTCTGGCCTGCGCCATCAAACCACTGCAACTAGTCCAGAACGCTGCCACTCGCCTGGTGTTCAACCAGCCAAAATTCACCCACGTCACCCCTCTACTCTTCTTTCTGCACTGGCTCCCCATCGCAGCATGCATCAGATTCAAGTCACTGCTGCTTGCTTTTCAAGCGGCCAGAGGTACTGCTCCCCCATACCTCCAGTCACTCATCACTCCCTACACCCCGCCCAGACCCCTCCCCTCCGCCTCCTCTGGCAAACTGACTGCCCCATCCCTCCGGGCGCCTGGCAGCCGCTGCTCGCGGTCTTGCCTCTTCTCTGTCCTGATCCCTCGCTGGTGGAACGACCTTCTGCAATCGGTCAGGACCGCGGAATCACTTGCAATCTTCTGCACGAGACTCAAAACCCACCTCTTCAGACTCCACTACCACTGAACACTGTCCATCTAGCCAATCTGTCGTCACCACTGTTTACTTGTTCTACACTATTTCATATATACAGTGGGGAAAATAAGTATTTCACTCCCTGCTGATTTTGTGAGTTTGCCCCCTTACAAAGAAAGGAACGGTCTATAATTTTCATGGTAGGTTCATCTTAACAGTGAGAGACAGAATATTAAAAAATCCCAGAAAATCACATTATATGAATTTTAAACATTTATTTGTGTTTTATTGAGGAAAATAAGTATTTCACCCCCTAGCAAAACATGACTCAGTACTTGGTGGAGAAACCCTTGTTGGCAAGCACAGCGGTTAGACGTTTCTTGTAGTTGGTCACCAAGTTTGCGCAGATCCCAGGAGGGATTTTGGCCCACTCCTCTTTGCAGAGTACTTGTGGGTGTGGTGAGGCTTTGGTTCATAATGGCCAGATCATTAGCTTTTTCCCCTCCAATGCCATAGGAATTAGCAATGCCAAATCAATGCCATAGGAATTGGCAATTTTGTCATGTCTGCTGAAGAGGAAGCTATGATGCTTGCTTTCCCTACAATAAAATAGAGGACATCACTGGACAGCATATCACGGCAACACTAAACTAAACTAACATGCGTGTGTATCAATTTCTACTGAGAGAAGCACTTTTCTCAGCAGGAAGCTGATATAGTTGTCAGGGATGGAGGAAGTGGAAGACGTTTGGTTTGAGTATGATTCACATGTTAAAATGTGTTTGTTTACAGTATTAACTATGTTTCAATTGTGCACTTTTGATGCTCCGTCTCAGGTGACCAGACGTCTCACGTTTTTACTGGGAGGATAAAAACACAAAGGAATTATGACACAAAATTTGCACAGTGCCAAATGATTTTATTGACATGCTCAACCCATGTTCACACAAACTCCTTCATTGCAGACCATGAAACTACCGACTGTCCTCACCAAACCAGAGCCCTGAAAGCTAAAGAGGCGGAATCTTAACAACAAAACTATCTGGACAGATTGACAACACCACATGTAAGTAGTAAATTATGAAATGTATATTTTTGCATGGACTATCTCTTTAAGTAAGAAAAGGCTTCATTTCATCAAGAAATCCTAAAGGTGCATATGTGATATTCAAGACTGCATTCGTTTCAAATGTATGTGCAGATTTATAAGTAGATGTATGGATATATCTACAAATAGCCTCGGTGTTCACATTCGTCATTGATTTATTTATTTCCATTTCCATGCATACAATTTTACAGTAATTACCTCTTAGTTTCCTTTATAGAACATTGATTACTAGAAAGTAAACATTAATTGGAAGACACATAATTGGTCAATTTTAAATACATATAGCAACCAAATGCTTACCTAATTGTTTTCTAGAAATTACCCAAATCTTTAAGTCCTGCATTCTTCTGAAAATGCTCTATTTGGTGGTTGATTGAAAGAGAAAGTTTGATTGAGTCCTCAATAGCTTTCCCAGTGGTGAGTACGTTGTTTACTGTAGCCGGTATGAAAGCATTGTGTGTTGGAAGACAGAGCATAGGTCAAAATAATGGTTGAGGTACACATGTCTGATATTTTTACGCTTTTGCCAACCATTCTCACTTAAAACTATTTTTTATGATAATTTAATAACTTTAACACATAAACAACCTATGGTTGGAATGGTAACAACATAAACTTTATGAAAAACTCAATTTACATGGATTTATGTCACTCTTAATTTGTATTATGATTGATGATGATAATTTATCAATATTCTTATGACACTGCCATTATGTGTAAACTCACAACATTGGCAAAGTAAATAGCTACTACATTTTAGCATGTGAAATTCTAAATAATTCAATAGAATTATATGAGCTGAAGAGGTTACAGTAACAGATTTAATAGTTTACACACAATAGACAATATTATATTCAGGTCAATTTTGTACAGAACCTTTTTTTTTGTATGCACTCTTAAAAAGCAGCTAAACCGATAATATGCCAACAGCTGCAGGCATGGATGTGAGACTTTGGGATTCTGACCCTTTAAAAAATGAGTATTGTATGAACACTTGAAGAGATATAAAAATCCAGTCAGTGATTTTTTTAAATGATTTCGTAACAGGGTAAGAAATCAGTAAAGGACCCCCACCAAAAATAAAAAAGAAAGAAAGAAAGAAAGAAAAAAAGAAATGTTCTTATATGCATGCAAAAAAAACAAAGTGCTCAGAAATAATATGTGAAACTGTCAAAGTACTATGAAGAAATTCATAAATCATGACGGCATGTCCACGGTGCTCTTGAAATAATGCCCCATATCCAGCTGAGCGAATCCATCATGAGCTTTACTCCTGTATCTTCACAGATCTCTCAATCGCCAATTTTACATTCGTCATTGGATACACCGCATTTAAATTCTCGTCTGACTGACGTTGGACACGGAAATGTGCATCACGGCTCATAATATTATCTTTAGCAGGACAAGTTCATCAGCTCCGCACCCCTGCTGCATCAGATTAAATCCACAGCCAACATCCACATACAGATTTGGCATGTTTTAATGCCACACACCTGCGAGTCTGCCATTCTGTTAATCCCTCGATGAAACAAACACAATGTCCAGGATCCTGCTGCCCAGAAATAATTAGATTTGTGTCCAATGCTGCAATGAAATCATTAAACCGGTCATGCAAGTTAGCATTAATTTTTCACGAGTTTAATTGTAATTCTCAGTTCAATCTCGAAACACAGGTGGAAGCTGTCCCAAAACAAATAACATTTTTAAAAGAAGAGGCAAAACAATATAATGACAACCCTGCATGTGGTCCTTTGTATGTAAGCATGATACAATACTTTCAAAGGACTTTAACCAGCTATGGTGTCTGAGTGAAGATGAAAGAGATGGGCTTTGCTACGGGTACAGTTTGGGGGTTGCAGGGGGCTGGGGGTCATTTTTCAATTTTTTCAATTTTTCTCCCAATTTGGTAGCCAATTACACCCTCTATTTATTTTGATTTACCCTCCCCACACGAGTACACCGCTCATCTCTACGAGGCAAGCTAGTTCTCAGAGGGCAGCGTTCTCCGCTTCCTTCAAGACGGAATTCGCCCACCCACATTCTGGAGACACCCTTACGTGCTTCACGGTGGACCAGAGCCGGCTCATCCTCCCCCTTCCCCCTGGGGCAGACAGCCAAATGCCACCCCAAATCGGGGCTGATGGCCAGGGTCTGGTAGAGACGGGTTTGGAACCGCGTCGCTGACAGGCAGCACACACTGTATCGAACCAGCCAAAATACGGTGCTACGCTATTGCTATTGAGCAAGCAATTTCACAACAAAGACCACAAAACGAAAACGCTGCATGGTATCACCCAGTGTCTATTTGTTTTGGGGGAAAAAATAGCATATTTCAAAAAGATGCCAAAAGAACATGTCCTTAAAATAGTATAAAAAGTTGTCTGAATATTTGAGTTCCACAGAGCAGATGCAGAGGAATCTACTTCCAGACACAACAAGCCACTTTATAGGCATAGAAATATTTGAGCAAAAACAGGATATGTCTCTGAATTGAGTAGCTCGGGAAACCTCCATTAAATCCTCCTCAACTGAATTGGCCAGCTGCACAGAAGCACGGAATAGAGCTCTTAATGTTCTATCATACAAGGAAGCCCAAGGACCAGGTTTGGTTTGACTTACAAAGCAATTAAAAATTAGGCTTGCAAGTGGCCTTTGCTTCATGCCTGCCTCTCCAATTATGAGCTCCACTACAAACATGCAATTCGGAGGGTTTTCTCTACTTTCTGTTTCTACAAAATTTGTAACAAAATTTTGTCATTCCTTGGTGGCCTATTAACACAAGAAAGAAAGAACGGAGGATGTGTGTGTGCCTCACCTCTATACGTGAACTTACAAAGTTATTTGCTAACAAGAAAAGGGAAGGTTGCCCCAATGTCGTGCAGTGCAATGTGGCCCAATCGGAACAGAGCAAGGCCCGAATAAACCCACGGCGATGAAAAGCGAGCCTGATTGTGCAGATACATGCATTAAGCAACCGACCTACAGGACTGAGGGGCGGAGGGAGGGCGCTTTGATTTATGTGTTTACGCCGGTTTCCTGCCCTTTCCCATCATTCGGCTGTGTGCCCTTTTGCAAAAGAGGCGGATTGGAGGGGCAGCCGAGAGAAAGTTACTGTTTTAAAATATTGAGGCACATTTGTGGGAATCGCAGACGGGACTAAACGGGGTATACTGGAGCTATTGCCCGACCCCTGCGGATGTGATTTGGTATATCAGGTGCTTCTGTCGGGGAAGGGAGCCGGGCGCATTATCGCATCATTTTACATTTTACATTTTAAGCATTTAGCAGACGCTCTTATCCAGAGCGACTTACAAGATGTGCATTAATACAAGGCGAGAACAATCAAAGTTAGCGTACAAGATCAGTGCAGTAAAACGGCAAAAGACATCATTGCAGGCATCTGCGTATCATACCTGTAGCATTGGGAAAGAAAAGGTTAGTGGGTGTTTTTTTTTTTTTTTTTTGTTAAACAAGTAAACAGATTGACTAGATGGACAGTGTTCAGTGGTAGTGGAGTCTGAAGAGGTGGGTTTTGAGTCTCTTGCGGAAGATTGGAAGTGATTCCGCAGTCCTGACCGATTGCGGGAGGTCGTTCCACCAACGAGGGACCAGGACAGAGAAGAGGCGAGACCGCGAGGAGCGGCTGCCAGGCGCCCGGCATCGCAGGGGGCATTAAAGGCCGCTGCATTTTTCTTTCTCCAATGTTCCCTCGGTTGCCCCGGCGATGGGATGGTATCTCTAGGAGGCACCGACAGGTGCAGGGATTAATGGTCAGAGATCTGCGTGGAGCGAAGTGGGAGAAGGCCGAGTCGATGGCCCAGCCGCACTGGGGAGGTCAGGACCGGCACTCAATCTTTAAAACAAAATGGCCACTCTCTTTGTTTTCTCCTTTCTGTCATTTACCCTGAAATTTACATTTAATTATATACATAAACATACATCAATGGAGTGTGAAATGAATTTCTGACAACAACAAAAAAAGGTTTGTGTAGGTTTGTGCTTTTGTTTTCAGCCACAATTATCTATGTATTATCTCCAGGCCTCACACTCAATCACCACCAATAGAGGGAATCCTTTGCTGTGGCAACCGGGGATGGGTACTCCATCTTTTCATATCTACCTCATATTTACCTCTGTTCCTGTGTGTGTGCTCCAGAAATGAGAAAACGCTGCCACTGTAAACCTGTCAAACATGAGGATTTATGTTATTAGATATATTTCATATCTTCTTACGGCTGAGCTCACAAAGTAGATTAATTTAAGAATGACTCACCCATGGTTGAGCACAGTGATTGGAGAGTGAGGTTTCATTTTCCACAGAATGGGAGGAGCAATCATGTGCCATCAGTGACTCTCTGACTTGATCCAATAGGGCTTAATGCTTGGGATTGGTTTGTACAAATCAGTGGTTGACAGCAGCCGATAGCCCAGCTGTACTCTTCCATCACTAGTTGGGCAGCTTTGGTATATATAATGTAATATAATATAATAATAATATATGTGATTTAGCAGACACTTTTATCCAAAGTGACTTACAGTAATGAATGCATAAATTTTTCCATATATGTGGCCTCAATGGGAATCAAATCCACAACCTAAGGGTTGTCAGCACCATGCTACTGGCCACACAGACCCACGTCTGCAATGGTAGTGAAGAAAGTTCTGCTTCTGCTCTATGGCTCTACCCTTTGTGTATAGACTTGTTAAGCTTTGCTGGATTACACTGGCGTTCCAGTATCTTTCCGCCTCAGGGAGAGGATATACAGAAACAATAAAAAGCCAAAAGCCTCGTCCAAGCACAATTTCTCTGTGTCAGAGGCTTTCCGCTTTCTGCAGTGTGAAGTAGCTTGAAGTACAAGCCAGCCCTCTATTACATGAGATAAGTCTGACAGAGGGCGGTATCTCCAAGTAAATCTCTATAATGCTGAACGTCATGGAGAAAGGGCCGATGGATAAAAGGTTTGTCATCTCCTTAATATCTGCCTCCGGCGCGACCCACTGAAACGGTTAGGAGACATCGTGTGCGAAGGAGAACATCCAGAATGTACAAGGTGCAGAGGCAGAGAGGATTCAGTATGAATCATTGTTCTCGGGGGCGAATACAAGCACTGGATCAGAACTGTAAAGTTCCGCTGATCACAGTGCCACAGGGAGAGTGCCATTCATATACATTAAGTCTCATAAACGCAGGCAATAATTATTTCAATTAGGGCCACTTTGCTGCAGTGAGAGGTGAAATGATTCCGTCAGTACTTTCGTTGATGGCAAATGAAGAGTCTCAAATGAGTTGGAACAAACGCAAGCCACGTTAAATTAAACCTGCCCATAATGTGGATCATCCCTCTGATATATTTTCCAGATGCAGGTAGAATCTACAGAGCCACTCATGTGCGCAGCGAACTTCCTGTTGGCTTCCCCCTCCCTGGGGCGGACAGTCAATTGCCGCCCCTGGTGGCACTCCCGACCAGCGTCAAACGCGGTAACCACTAGACCACCGGGAGGCCTCCGACGCCATATCTAAGGCAAGACACACCCGAGTTATAGGAAAAATAAATTCCTGATGTCACATCTTAATGAACTTTGGTCAGTTTATTAAACATGTAAAGATACACATTTTTAAAATGTACATTTAAATATGCAAAGTAGGCATAAACTCATTAAATATGCTCATTTATGCGTGAAATTCTAATTCAGTTACAGCAATATAGGAGTGACTAACATTTTTTTAATCTCCGTTTGTTAAGAGACTTAATATAAAAATTTCCAAGGGGATTTTTAAGATTTGCTTCGTACACTTCAGGAAGTTACAAGATGTAACTAATTTTTCCTATTTTGGGGAATATAATTGCTCATAAAATCTTAAATAAACAAGATATCGAAAATCCCCTCTGTATTTATCTTAGAAATACAACCAAGAATCATCTCATACAATTTGGTGACAATAACTTATTCACAAGTTGAGATAACTGAAAAAGAATGAGCTAAAAACCTAGTTTTGAGAAAACGGCTGTCAAAGATTGGCATTGTTTAAACACGTGATAAATTCTTAAGACAATTTATGTTGGTGTTCCTTTATGCTGGCAGACGGCTGTGTGTGTAAGTGATCTGGAGCCCTTTGTAGGGTTGGGTGTCAAGGGCCCTTAGGGGGTGAGAGGCGCCCCTCCACTCTCTGTGAAACCTGCTGTTCCTCGCACCACACGGAGGCACCAGTGTGGAGACGGGAAATAAAGACTGACATTCGACAGGTATCTCTCAATATCTAAAGCATCTCTCAATGTTAAATCATACAGCTGCACTCCCTATTCACACACTCCGAGGAACCGTGTGTTGCTGGAGAGATAAGCCACTCTAAACATGAGCCAGCCTTTGTCTTTTGAATTATGGCAACCCCATTCAAGCATCTTTTTTTTAGCCCAAACAATATATAAATGGAATGGAAAATTCAAACACCATGTTCTGATTTCACATGAATGCAACACACTGAAAATGTAGCGTTTCGAAAGTCTCAAATAAGAGCTTTGGAACGCATTGTAAAAAGTGGTTTTGGAACACTATTTCTGAGGGTATTTGGAAACAATGGGCATTTCAAAACACTAATGAAGCCTAATCTTGTCACAGCAGGGTTTGTAGTGAATACATTTGACAATGAAGCCTTGTTGAGGATGTTGGACAGATAATGGGGAAAAATTAGTGCTGTACATTTTGCATCATTTGGCAGTTTAGAAAATGTGACAGAATATGTATCTGGTACTTGAGTGTAATTTATCATTAAAAATCATTACTTAAAAATGACAACATACATTTTATGCATCCAGTACTGCACACTGAGTCTGTCTGCCGTGAACTCCACTTCATTTAGGCTTTTTACTGTGTCAAGATACACACAGAAACACTGTCACAGTTGTCAGTATGAAGGACTTACTGTATATTATTACATTGTAATTGACCACAGTATCATCTGGACATTTATAGATACAGGTGCATCGGAGGAAAACAAAATAAAGTAATAATATTTCCACATTTTAGCATGTACGTTCTATACTATAGAAGTCCAAGTACAGATCCTCTCTCACTGATGATCATCTGTCAGCTGTGCTTCGCATCTCCACCTCAGACATTCAACCTGACTTTGATGCACTTGTTAAAGACCAACAGAGACTAGATTTCTCTCACTGAACAAGAAAAAAGAACTGAAAAACACAGAATGAGTGATGAGTGTGAATGTGATTAAACTACAAATGTAGGCATCATTATTTTCTAATATGATGTATCTTACTGAATGTGGCTGAAAATGGTCACTAATATAATGAATCAAAAACTGTACAAATGTTCACATTTCGTTAACCATTGTTTTGGGAAATTTTATTGAGTAAATGTCATTTTCCTAAGACAACCTCTCTTTTTCATTGCTCAATTATAACATATACTCTTACCAGTCTTACCAACTTATCAAAACAATGCTATTTACTGCTTTATATAAAGAAACACAATTAATATTATGCAGACTTTAGTTCAGCCTTTCGGTTCGGCCCTCCATAATATTTTCTTGTTCTCATGTGGCCCCATGTAAAAAATAATTGCCCACCCCTGTTCTATAGTCAAATTGATTATTTTAACCAGATTGAAAAGGGTACACAAATATTGCATTCTCTGTAAAGGATCTATTAAAAACAATGTCAGAATGAAGGTGTGAATGTGTCACAGCATGATAGACTGTTTATAGGTTGCACTGGATTGACGTGATGTTATTTATAGAGGCCAATGCATGTGACGGAGAACGCTGAGGTGGTGGAAAGCCAAACTGAAACATCAAAAAATACCATATCATATAAAACTAGCACTATGAACTTCAATACTGGCCATAAAAAGAAATGTTTTTTTAATTTACAATAGGCTTGTTTTTAGATGAAAACATTTACATTTAATGGAAGATTTTAGGAAGTTTAATTACATTGACATCAAATATTTCATAACCTCCCTGATCATGGTATTGTCCTGTGAATGTTTTTTTAATTACATCACCTCTTGGTGAGAGAGATGATTGGACACAGGTAATTAAATCCATTGAAAGCTAAGCATGTAGATACTTGTGACAGAGAAATGCAGACTGAAAGGAAAAACATATGCCTTGTTTATCAAAAGAAAAACACATTTTGTGTCATCTGTATATTTCAGTTATGGATGAGTGAGGTTTCAGCAGCACGGTGTTTCAGTGGATAGCACTGTCGCCACACAACAAGAAGGTCTCGGGTTCAAATCCGGGCCTTTCTGTGTGGAGTTTGCATGTTCTCCCTATGTTCGCGTGGGATTCCTCCGGGTACTCCGGTTTCCTCCCACAGTCCAAAGACATGCACGTTAGGCTAATCGGAGAGTCTAAATTCCCCGAGTGTGTGAGTGAATGGTGTATGTGCCCTGCGATGGATTGGTGACCTGTCCAGGATGTATCCCTGCCTCTCGCCAAATGCATGCGGGGATAGGCTCCAGCCCCCCATGACCCTGACCAGGAATAAGCGGGTTAGATAATGAATGAATGAGTGGGTGAATGGGTGAATGGGTGAGGTTTCATGAACCCCATAATGGGTGGAGCCACAATGAACTGTTAATCGCTGACTTGTTTGAACAAATCAAGTTTTTGCAGAGCACAATGATTGGTTCAATTCAAATCATGGCACATGGTAGCTCAGCCTATTATTGCTTTCATGAATCATCTGTATCCCTTCACTAATATAATGGCAGCTGTACTTATATGGCATTCCACTGTGTGTGTCCACAACCAGAAATGTATAACCTTGTGAAATGTCATAGCTGGATGCAGTCCATTACCGAGAATGCCATATGAGTCCTGAGACCATTTCACTAAGTTTGCCACATCATCATGCTCCATCTTCATGACTGTTTTATTTCTGCTGGCAGTTCCAGTACATCAGAAAAGCGTGGTCACATGGCCACAGAGCCGACACACACTGGCAGTTCACCTGTGAGAGGGAAGCAATTGTACACAGTCCATTATTTGCAGGCTAGACAAACACACAGACCTCACCAGTTTTTCCCCAAGGCAACAGAATGAGATGGCCTTCAAAAAACACTGAGAATTGTTTTATGTTTTTGCCTTTTAGCTTGGAACATGATCTCAACATATTGAAAGCACTTTGCGGTACTTCTAAACTGAATCATCATGGCCGACGGTGAAAAGGTGAAAATATATCTTATATCCAGCTAATGAACCCTCCATTTGAAATCACTGGATAGGCAAAACTAAAAAACTGAGCAAGTCATTGCTCCATGTAGTAAGGATATTTAAGAATAGTGTTATTTTGGGCCATAGCACCCTTGAGTTATACCTTTTATTTATTAACATTCAAAATCAAAAAGCATATGTCAAACAAACACCACCAAAGACAATTTAGACAATGAATAAAAAATGAACAATCATTCATAATTTCAGGTTTATCAGTTCTAAGAGAGCCTAGTTACATTTGCAGATGAACCTGTGACATCTTCTTAGGGCATGGAAGGAATCATTTTTCGAGTACAATGATAATTCAGAATAAGGTATGCACATCATCAATTGTTTGTTTCTGATTTCGCATGTATGGGTAATTCATTTTTAGATCAGTTCCATCGCTTCTGAAAGATCAAACATTTTGATAAACTATTGACAGTACTGGACACATTTATAGATTGATTGATTGTACTTGATACATCTACATAATTATTTAATGGCTGCATGCAAAGTTGTTTTTCATCAACATATAATAAAATATAACAAAATATAATTCACCCTTTGTATAGAATGATGGTTATTTGGTCTTAAACGCACTACAAGAAGAACCAGAGCCGCTCATTTGTTCGTCAGAAAACACACATGCTGTTAAGCCTCACATCATTGATCAAAATTGTGATCGTTGTAAGAAAACCCCTGAACCACAGTGTTAATTTGGAATAAATCATTTAAATGGACTGAGCACATTTATAAATCTTGACACCACCAACAAAGAAGAAGAATTCACTGGAAGTGCAGGGATTTGAAATTGAAAATTGGAAAAAAGGATGTGATTTCAGTCATGGCACCTTTGCTTTTCAGACCAATGGGATGAGTCAAAGCTGGGAAATGACAGATATTGTTGTACCCTCGATGGACAATTTAAAATGGAATATTGCACAAATGATGAGGCAAAGAAACCCTTGTAATTACCTGGAGTGTCCAGAAATGACTCTTTCTATTTTGTCTTGTGTGCAAGGACAAATGAACATGTCTCAGGAATGTTAATACGCATACACCAGTGTATTGTATGTGGAGCCAAATAGAAAATGCCTTATGCTGAAGTTTCAGGAAGAAGTTTTATTCCTGGCAGATAACTGAGTTGCTAGGACAGTGCGCTGTAGCTACCGCTGTGATATAAAAGAATGTGGCACCCCTTAATCCCCCGTTCTTCACAAGCATCTTCAATCATTCAACAAATTGCATTGAAGGGTTTATGGCATTATCACAATTTTGTCCAGACTTTACTATGAGGTATAGTCAGTAGGAATCAGGTATGGGGCAGGGATTATAGTTTGATTATAGAGGTGGCAGAGGCGTCCTTGTGCGTCCTCCAGTGCCACAGGGCTTTATGCTGTATACTTGTTTGCAACATTTGTAACCATTTTAATAAGATCATTGGAATGTTATGATAATTAGGTTGCATAATAACATAATACAGGAATCTCAAACTCCAGTGTTTAATTTAAGCAATTAAGCAATGCACATTGTTCCCAGGTGTTAAATTGTCTGCTGATTGAAAGGAAACCAAACAAAATAAAAAATAAAAATAATCTAGACAGTTTGGTCCTCTAGGACTGGAGTTTGAGATCACTAGTATAAAATATAACATTTGACAGTTAGGGAATTTCAGTGAGGTCCGTCAATGCATAGTTATGGTAGTATGCATTTTGAATATTTTTTCTGATTGCATTAGTTGTGGTTGTGGCATATATCTCTTGCATTTAATGACACAAAGATACACGTATAACTGCAAGGTTTTCAACAAAGCAGTTTGTCACAGCAAATTGGCTCTTTCAAGAGAATTAAAGGCTTTATCACTTGAAAGTCACCAGGAATAAGACAGATTTCTGCTGTGATTTAGCTAAAGGTGGCAGGGCTGTGTTAAGATCCATCCCTGCCTAAAATGACCCCGGGATTCCAGTAGCACCATTAAGCAGCACATCCCAGATCTAATACGGTGCGCTCGTACCTGTGATTTAAACCTACAAAGTACTTTCCCGTGCTTCGCTGTCATCATTGGTGACCTCTCGTGAAAAGTAACGAGCCACTCCAGTGTTCGAGCCATGGCTGTGGTTAATCCTCGCTTTCCACAGCGTTTGCCTGAGAGCGTGTCCAATTGTCTGACGACAGTCTGCACTCTTAATGAATATGGCTTTATTCAACAAATGAGCACACAAATGACAAAGTGAAACATGGATATATAAACAAAAGAAGCTGATATGTGCTATGTGTTGCGCTGCATTGAAAATGCGTGTTCTGAGCTTATTAACCTATTTTGGTGTCAACGTGATTAATCATGCCTTCCTGACTGACTGCGATGCTCTCAATTTGAGAGAGAATGTGTGACTGTTGAATTTGCACAACCCAGTTGATGAGGTGGTGGGCAGAAGCCTGCCAGTGTGAACGAGGATGCTAAGGGATTACTAGGTGGTGGTGATGTTTTGTGACTCATGAAGGCCTGGATTCAATCAAACACTTGTTCTAACTTCGTACCCAAGTGTTATTTCAAGTGTGATTATTGCGAGTGTTCAGCAATTGCCAAAATTTGCTCTATTTGTGTAGCGTGTGAAGAAAAAGAAAAAGTGAAAGTGTATTTCTAAGTCAAAGGTGAGGTTAAACAGGGGCCTCCCAGATGGTCTAGCGGTTACAACGTTCACCGCTGACGACTGTTCGATTCCACCGGCCGCGCCAAAGTCGGCTCTGGCTGGGAGTGCCACTAGAGGGCGGCAATTGGCTGTCCGCCCCAGGGAGGGGGGAGTGAAGCCAACATGAGTTTGCTGCGTATAGGAGTGGCTCTGTACCGGAGTTACAGTCAATGGCTTGGCGAGTGCTGTCTCCGAGGAGACGATACTTTGCCTTTGTCACTGCCAGTCACAGGGCATGTCACAGGGGATTGACATGAAAAAGAGGGTGTGATTGGCTACTAAATTGGGAGAAAATGGGATACAAATCTGAAACAAATTCTTTTTAAAAAAAAGGTGTGGTTAAACGATGATTGAATCCAGGCCATAATCTCCATATGGAAACTGCTGGCTCTGAACACTGCAGGTGGGAGGTGATGGGTACCTTCACCCAAACTTTAAGCAAGAGCATTTTTTGAGGTATTCTGGTACATAAATTTTGTGTATGTTTAATAAGAAAGTGGCTGAATCAATTCATTGACTGAATGACTAACAGCCTGATGTAGACTTTATTGAACTGTCACAGTAGAGTAAGAATATTAGAGATCGTCATGAATGATCAATTAATAACAAAACCCTAATTTTTTTTTTTCTTTTGATGCTATATGTACTGTGGTGTCCCCAGGGGTTGGGCGACACACACGGACCTTGCAGGGGGCGTAGGCAAGTGCAAGAACACAGAGGAGGCAGTAATATAAACAAAATTGATAATTTATTATTCTAACACGAATCTTGACAACACAAAACAAAGGGTGGGGTCTTCGGGGGAATACAAACAAAGTCCACAAATCCTTATCTCGTTGTCCAAGTCCGTTCCGTTGTCCAAAATCCAGTTCCAAGTCCGTAATCCAGTCCGTAGTCAAAATCCCAAAGCAATCCAATTTCCAACAAACAAACACACTAACACACTCCAACACTCTTTCCTAATCCTGGCTGATCAAACGATTTCACAGGTACTCTCTCTCTCTCTCTCTCTCTCTCTCTCTCTCTCTCTCTCTCTCTCTCTCTCTCTCTCTCTCTCTCTCTCTCTCTCTCTCTCTCTCTCTCTCTCTCTCTCTCTCTCTCTCTCTCTCTCTCTCTCTCTCTCTCTCTCAAGGCTTTGTGTATGCTATTATTCACATCAGAGATCATGGAGGAATATGTAATTTTATCAATTTCTCATCAGCTGATTTAAAATGTTCTGGCCAGCTATTTTCTGTCACTGTACTACTGTAAAATGTAACATAAGAACATAACATAGAACATGTATATAATTATATAATGCAAAAGACCGGACACAGTTGAAAAAATAAATTATTATTTAAACAAGACAACGTGCTTTCATTTAGAGACCAGTGCTGGTCTAATGGAAAAATATGGTATTTTCTGTTCATCTGACAGAACCCTCTCTTAGAGACCAGTGCTGGTCTAATGGAAAAATATGGTCTTTTCTCTCTCTCTCTCTCTCTCTCTCTCTCTCTCTCTCTCTCTCTCTGGGAATCCCATCACACCATCACAGGCGACAAACCACTGGAGGGCATCAAAACCAGCGCATCAGTCAATCAGCGCCGCCACTCCCACGGCAGCCTTGGGATCCTGCTGCTAATAGAGGTCAGCGGGGTCAGGGTAGTGCCACACGAGACACAATCACAGGTTGGACTTATTTCATGGACTATGGTCAGTTACGTAGAACAGAGGCACGGGACAGGACTCTAAGGGCTGCACACGGCTATTACATTGCTCTAATTGGCTGTTTTACACCACCTGCCTCTTGGGGGGACTAGGAAGAAGGATGACACGTTGCGCTCCTCATCGCCACCGACGTCCAGGCTAGCGAATTAAACCAGACGTGTGTATGCAATGCAATGCAATGTGTAGCATAATGCCCAAATAAGACCTCCCAGGTTTCTCTTCTGGGAACTATTAATCAAACAGCTCGTATCAGCCCTCCCCTCCCCAGACAGAATTGTGCTTTCATGAAGAAAAATGGCACAGGACAGAAGCAGAGACATCCACACACTCCTGTAATGTCACTTGTCAAGACATGATTCCCTAGATATGCAATTATCCCCATTACTTTTGACCCTGGACACTTGTTTAATGAGAGGTGCCAGGAAAAAAACTGATTTCTGAGATCCCATTAGACGATACTAATTACAAACAGAACTACATGCCTTTTACATAAATATGACAACCGCCCCCTCTCATCTAATACTGTGTTTTGGGGGGTTTTCCACGGCCAATCCTGTGCGTCCGTAATGGAACTGCACGCTGCACAATATTTTTTCTACAACATTAAAGCAAGGTTCATTATCCCAATGGTCTAAAGCGCTTTTCACATGCCCCATCGCATTCAGGAACTTTTCAAATTCAAAACTTTGAACTCAAGTTCTCTGGCTCCACAGTCTCAGAAGACAGATGTAGTAAAAGGGCCTTCTGTTCCTGGTGCTAATGATATGGAAATAAAAGTGAAAAGTGTGCATTTATTGCTAGGCTACATTACACATCTGAGTTTGCTGGCAGTAGATCAAGTGCCATACACCTGCTACTATGTGTAATATTGAAATCTAAATACATTTGCCCTTTAGCAATGGTACGCTTCTCATTCTGGGACTTCAACGACAGCACTGGGATTCAATTACCAAAAAAAAGAACAGTCGGATTGCATAAGTGTCTTGCTAGGGCATTATGTGACAGTTAAAAAAAGGCAATCACAGGAAATATCATCTTTCATCGAAGGTGAAGTGGACTCTCCAGTCTGCTAAGGAGAGCAATTTGAAAGATGGAATACAATGGAGACATCCCTGCACACAGAGTGGTGATCTTAAAATGGCTGGCAAATCAAAAGTGAGAATGGGATTTCCAAAGACAACAATGTGAGTGTCTTTTATCTTTAACTGAACGTATCCCCTTAATGTTTTAGGCAAAATATGCCATACATTTGCCAATAGAACAGGTTTTTCTGGGGAGTTTTTCTAGACATTGCGTGGACATTGCATCTGCCCCATGCACAATCAATACATAATTACAGTTTTACTCACTTGTCAGATTGCTGTTATTGTGGCTGCACTCAAAGACACTGATACCAGTCATTTGAGTACAACATCCAGGCATGCCATCTCATGCACGTTTTCTTTTAACTGTAAACAAAGATTGTCAACTAGATAGATGCATCTCAAATGACAAAAATGACTAAATGTTAAAATATTTATGTCACAATTTTCAGGGAATGTGTGTTTTTGCGAAAGCAGGTGTAATGTCACTGACTTATGATCGCATTGCTTCCATCGCATCCGCTCTCCTTTGCTAATTACACTAGTATGATAACAATCACAAATTATCCTAATTGCTAACGATACTGATAACGTGGGAAATTGGGAAAAGCTCAAACTTGACTAAATTAATAATGTAACTAAAGTGGTACTCAATACATCCACCCATAAAATTTGTTGAAGGAACACTATGATGGAATAATCATTTACTTGCCCCCCAAAAAGCCAAAGATTTCAACTCTAATTTAAATCTCTCAAAAGCCTTTTTAGTTTTCATCTGAACCCTTGTGTAATCTTCATAATCTGTACACTCCCTGTGTCCACAGGGTCAAAAATGACCCACCCTCACCGCACCCCTATGATAAAGCCTTTTCATTGAATTTTAAACCCCAAATCTATTTTACATGAAGAAACAACCTGTCACTCATCAACAACTTGGTAAATAACAGTTTTTCTACTTCACAGTGCAGAGAGCACAAATCATATTTTTTATTTTTTTTGCTGTGACAATCATGTACCCTGATAGTGTACAGCTTTTATAAAAATATAAAAATAGCAATGTTTCACTTTTTCTCATGGTAGGCTCACTTTAGGGGGGTTTCACTGCTGTTAAACTCAGAAAAGGTTTTTTTTTGACCCCAGGACAACACATTAACAGACAGACAGAAATGGTGGATCGCGCAATTACTGTTTGGCCCACCAGTACTGGAGGTAATGTGCCTGCAAAGGAAAAATGATCATTTCAACCTGATATCTGATTATTTACTTTTTTATATTGTAATCGTATCATATAATAAAACATTACTTATAAAAAAAAAAAATTGAAAAAAACTTTTCTGGTATGTCCTGTCAGATCATTGTGAAATTGGCATCATAATAAGAGCATCCATAATTGTAGATTTATTTGGACCTAAAAGCACTGTGTGATTCCAAATTCAACAACTTCAATGAGAATAGTGCCAAATAAATAATAAATAAGTGTACTCTGCGTTTATGAAACATAATTACAATCACATTTACAATTCTTCTCATGTTTGTAGCACTTCTGTCACAGAAAGTACAGAAGTGTTGTAACAAATTACAGCTCTCCAGTTTCCAAGCCTATTTTTATTTTTTTTCTAAAACTTTGTTCCACTGTCAGTTTCAAATAGCAATATAGAGCTCTCCGATGTGTATATATCATTAAAGAAACAGAAACTCTCTCATCTGTACAATGTTAGAGCAATAGGTTCACAGGTTCAGCTTTGTAACTTTATCTATAACTACTGCACACATCCTCAATGTATAATTCAACAAGATGCCATTACGATGACGAAGTAGCATACGGCTATAATCTAATGAACTATGTATTTACATATTTCACTTAAAAATATCCCTGAGGTCAAACTGATTCTGCCAACTCACTAATGAGTAAAAAAAAGAGCTACTCTTGAGTGACACCGCAGAAAATTTGAATTGCGACCCACACAGTAGAGAGAGAGAGAGAGAGAGAGAGAGAGAGAGAGAGAGAGAGAGAGAGAGAGAGAGAGAGAGAGAGAGAGAGAGAGAGAGAGAGAGAGAGAGAGAGAGAGAGAGAGAGAGAGAGAGAGAGAGAGAGAGAGAGAGGGGAGAGAGACAGAGAGAGACAGAGAGGCAGTGAGACAGAGACAGAGAGAGAGAGAGAGAGAGAGAGAGAGAGAGAGAGAGAGAGAGAGAGAGAGAGAGAGAGATAGACCGAGTCAGTGGGGGATGAAGGGGTGTGAAAGTTGTCCTTGAGAAGAGCTGTCTGCCTTTAAGTGTTTGATTTATAGGGTGAAAACTTTCAAAGGAGGGAGAGTGCAGAGCAATTATCAGTGATTCATTAATGCGCGATTGAGAGTGTTTTGTGTGCAAAGGGGGAATATTTAACCGACTCACCAATAAAGATCTTGAAGGAACTTCTAGGTATCGGCCTGCTATTTACAAGACTGTGCCATCTTTATTTGGTTATTGGGGTTAATTATTCCTTTAACAAACCCAAGCAACAGCAACAGATGAGTCATGCTTGCTCAAGCCACTGCTCAGCTTTCCATATTTATGACATTCCTGCCACTTCTTAATCCGTAGACCCTGCTCGCAGGATATGGTTTTGAATGCATTTTCACAATGACATTTCCATCCAGCCTGACAAAAGCTTGTGCGTCAAAGAGGTTATGGAGAATGTGGAACTGAATCCCACTCAAGACCATCGAAGATTAATGTGCTTGTTTTTTAAAACACCTGTATCCGTGGCAACTAATCCATAAAAAAATATATTTAATATGCTACCCATTACAACAGTTGGGTTTCTTTACTGAAGTGATTCCGGTTTAAAAGCCTGCTCAGGGGTACAGTTGCCCTACCTAGGATTTGAAAGAAAATTCTACTTACAATCCGAAGACTTATAACCATGGCATCTCGACGCCACCTACGTTCTTTTGACGAAGGATCTTGGCATAGCCCAAATATGGCAGTTATTATGGGGGCTGTTCCACAGAAACTTCAGAATCTCTTTGTTCTCACAGGAGGCAAGGAGCACAAATTGGTACCCTTTGATTGGACGGTCACCCACGCCCCTCTCTGCTGTTTTCAGGGTCTCCATTTCTCCCGCCACCTTAACCATCGCCGCCATCTCTGACTCCACCTTTTTCCCCAATTTTTCCCAGCATTGCAGCTGATGCCAAGCAGTCACAGAGCACCCTCCTCCGAATCCACGATGAACAAGTTCCCTGAAGGCTGAAAAAACAACACCATGTAAATATCTTTGTCACACGCCACGTGACACACCCTGGACGGGAACAGAGTAGTCCAGACACGGAGTGGAGTTTTTCGGTCTACGGACCGGACTTTTATTTATTTGATTCTCGGCGCGTTCTCTGTTCCCCCACTGGGCCGAGAACGAGCACCGGGAGCGTAAAATGATAAACACAACTAAACACGTTACCCTAATTGCCGCGAAGCTTTCGGGTAACTAAATGAAAAGACCAAAACTAAATCATACAATATCGAACAATACAACTTCTTAGCCCGTTCGATATTTCCTTCACTTTGGTTCGTTTTTCTCTCGTTGTCCTTTCCTCGCTCCTCGGTCTCAAACGCCTCTCTGGTTCCAGCCACCTACTGAAGGGAACAGAGCAGTCTTAAAGCACACAGATGTAATTATTATCGACAGGACCGGTGTGTGCGCTTACTGCTCTGCCAGTAGGCGTGGCCGCTAATCGTCCTGATTAGCTGCTGAGACCGACGCCTTCCACACACCTCCATCGCCAGAATGTGGCCAGGGCCCATTCGGTTCGACAGACTCCCCCCCCTCCCTGGAGAGGAAGTCTGCGCACCCATTCGCGGACCCTGGCCGATGGATCACTCGGAAGCAAAAGGGCTGTAGCGCGAGATACCACCGAGTGATCCTGGAGTTGGTGTCCTTCATTCTGTGTAGCCACTGGAGGGGTGCATGGTCGGTATAGAGGGTGAAGGCCTTGCCCAGGAGGTAGTACCGGAGGGTGAGAGAGGCCCATTTGATCGCCAGACACTCCTTTTCTATGGTGCTGTAGCGGGCCTCTCTCTGAGAAAGCTTCCGGCTGATGTAACATACCGGTCGCTCCTCCCCCCCACGCTCCTGGGACAAAACTGCACCCACCCCCCTATCCGAGGCGTCGGTCTGTAAAATAAAAGGCAGAGAGAAATCAGGGCTGATTAGCAGAGGGCCGCCACATAGAGTCGCTTTTATACTCACGAACGCCGCCTGGCACTGCTCCGTCCACTGGACCGGATCTGAGGCTCCCTTTCGGGTAAGATCAGTTAGGGACTGGCTAGTGCCGAAAAGCCCGGAATAAACCGGCGATAATAATTTGCCAGTCCCAAAAAGGATCTCACCTGTTTTTTAGACTTGGGCTGTGGGCAGGCAGAAATGGCTGCGGTTTTATCAATCAAGGGTCTGACCTGCCCCCGCCCAAGAGGAACCCCAGATACCGTACCTCTCTCCGCCCAATAGCGCACTTACCTGGGTTAGCAGTGAGCCCCGCTCCTCAGCTCTGTAGGACGGCCCGCAAATGCTGCATATGCCGCTCCCAATCATGGCTATAGATGACAATGTCATCCAAATATGCTGCGGCATATGCAGCATGCGGTCGAAGTAGCCTATCCATTAGGCGCTGAAAGGTGGCCGGAGCCCCATGCAGACCGAAAGGCAAGGTCAGGAATTGGTGTAAGCCGAACGGAGTGGAGAATGCCGACTTTTCCCTGGACGCTGGAGACAAGGGAATCTGCCAGTAGCCCTTGGTTAAATCCAGTGTCGAATAAAAGCGAGCAGTGCCCAACCGATCCAGCAGCTCGTCAACCCGGGGCATTGGATAGGCATCGAATTTCGATACTGCGTTAACTTTCCTGTAGTCCACACAGAATCGAACAGACCCATCAGGCTTAGGCACAAGCACAATGGGGCTGCACCAGTCACTATTAGACTCCTCTATTACACCCATGTTTAGCATTTTTCCAATTCTTCCTGAACCACTTTTTTTGTGTTCAGGCAAGCGATATGGCCGGCTCCTAATCACGGTGCCTGGCGGGGTCTGAATGTGGTGTTCAATCAAGTCCGTTCGCCCGGGTAAGGGAGAAACACGTCAGAAAAACAGCGTTGTAAATTACTCACCTCTGCTCGCTGGCCCGGCGTAAGATGGCTGCCAACGGGGACCGGAAGTCCTGTGCTTTCAATTGGAATTTCCGGTCCCAGCTCATCTCGGGATTTTCTGGCATGGCAAGCGAAACAGGGTCTACCACCTCCCACCGTTTAATAAATTTAGGTGGTATATTTGACGTGAGCCACCTCTATCCGAGCGAATGACTTCATAATCAACATCCCCCACTGCCGTGTAACCTCAAAGGGCCCTTGCCACTTTGCGAGCAGCTTAGATGCTGACGTTGGGAGTAATACTAGGACTTGATCTCCCGGTTGAAAATTTCGCAATTGTGCCCCCTGTTATATTGCCGCCTCTGTCGTTCCTGGGCCTGGAGCAAATGTTCTCGTGAAATTTGTCCGAGTGAGTGCAGCTTTGCTCGTAGGTCCATGACGTATTGAATTTCATTTTTGCTGGGGCTCGGATTTTCCTCCCAAGTTTCTTTTAATAAATCCAGAATACCCCTGGGACGCCGCCCATATAATAATTCGAACGGGAAAACCCGGTGGAGGCTTGGGAACCTCTCTGACGGCAAACATCAGCGGATCAATTAGTTTGTGCCAATTCTTTAAATCGGTTTGAAAGAACTTACGCATCATGGATTTCAATGTCTGATTGAACCGCTCTACCAGCCCGTCAGTTTGTGGGTGGTATACGCTAGTTCGAATCGACTTGATGTCCAATAATGCGTACAGTTCCTTCAGTGTTCGTGACATAAATGAAGTGCCTTGATCAGTGAGAATCTCTTTCGGGATTCCCACCCGGGAGAAAAAGTGGAACAACTCCTCCGCAATAGTCTTTGCAGATATATTGCGGAGGGGTACAGCTCAGGGTATCGCGTTGCGTAGTCTACGATAACTAATACAAAGCGGTACCCTTTGGCACTCCGATCAAATGGCCCGACAAGGTCCATTCCAATTCTTTCGAACGGAACCTCTATTAAAGGCAAGGGGTACAATGGAGCTTTTGGAATTGCCGCTGGGTTTACTTTTTGGCATTCGGGCACGCCGCACACCACCGACGGACGTTATCTCGAATGCCCGGCCAATAGAATCGAGCCATTATCCGGGATAGTGTCTTATCCTGTCCTAAATGACCCGCCATGGGATTACAGGAGCCGCCTGGAAAACCATTTCCGACGGCTTTTGGGCAGTAATAACTGTGTAAGTTCTGCTCCTGTATAGGCGTCCCGACACACGCGATACAGTCTATCCTGTAAAATACAAAAATAGGGGTATGTCACCACCCGCTCTGGATAAAGCAGCTGGCCATCAATCTTAATCACTTGGTCAGCTACTCGACTGAGCGTTTCGTCCTGCGACTGTTCGAGTGAAAATCAGTCACTCTGGTGAGTCGGGAGCTTCGCCGCCCCGCCCGCGTTTCCCGGGCCGCCGGTCACCTCGGTTGTTGCGGAGCGATAGCCGACGGCCCCTCCCTGGGTCGTTGTCATCTGTGACGCCCTCCCCCAGTTGCCACAAGACGATAGCGACCACACCCCTGTCGGGCCCCCTTCCGCAATCCCCGAACTGTAGCTCTAAATCCCGCCAATCGTGCCCCAAAATCAGCGGAAGGGGGTGGGGAGTAACCCCTGCCACCATGCTATGCTTTTTTTCCCCAATATAAAATTCAATCCGCGCGGTTGATAGTAGTGTACATCCCCGTGTACGCACCTTATCGCCACCTCTGTGAGCCTGTCCAATGCCTCGGGTTGAACCAGACGCTGATGCACAAGGGTGCGAGAACAACCCGTGTCCAACAGCGCCTGGATTGTTTTCCCTTTGATACTTACGGGTACCAAAAACGACTCTGCTGGTTCGGGAGAGTGCTGGGCAGCGGGACGTCCGGCGATGTTTACATCCCTCAAGGGCCAGACTCGACGGATGCGGCCAGGACGCCCACACTGCCAACAGTCCTGCCCCCGCCGTCCGTGCAGACCCTGGGTGACCTGGAACCGAGAGGTTAGGACGATTAAAAACATGGTCTCGGGAGGGTTATGGGTTCGGGACGGGGTTCGGGGAGGGGGGGCGAGACTTGGGTTGGGGCTGGGAATGGACTGGGGAAGACGGGAAATAGGGACGTTGGGGCGGAGCTGCACCCTGGGCTTCTCAGCCCTCCTGCTTTCTGGGAAAGACGGGGAATAGGGACGTTGGGGCGGGAGCTGTACCCTGGGCTTTTCAGCCCTCCAGCTCTCTGGGGAAGACGGGGAATAGGGACGTTGGGGCGGAGCTGTACCCTGGGCTTTTCAGCCCTCCAGCTCTCTGGGGAAGACGGGAATAGGGACGTTGGGGCGGAGCTGTGCCATGGGCTTTTCAGCCCTCCAGCTCTCTGGGAACATCTCCCCCGTATCCCCACGGACCGCCAGGCGATTCTCCGCCAGCTGGACGCCTGCAGTCAGCCCCTGCAGCTCCTTGTTCTCAATCCGCAGTTTGGAGATCTCTTTATCCTTTGCTTCAAAGGCTTTGTGCAAGTTCTCATTCTCCCGCAGAACATTGTACAGAGCTTTCTGCCGTTCTTCCGCCACCTCCTTCCAGTATGTGGACTTCATTTCGGCTACTCCACAAACAGAACGCCAAGACAATCTGCTGCTCTTTCCTTCCGGGTTTCGGCACCACTTGTCACACGCCACGTGACACACCCTGGACGGGAACAGAGTAGTCCAGACACGGAGTGGAGTTTTTCGGTCTACGGACCGGACTTTTATTTATTTGATTCTCGGCGCGTTCTCTGTTCCCCCACTGGGCCGAGAACGAGCACCGGGAGCGTAAAATGATAAACACAACTAAACACGTTACCCTAATTGCCGCGAAGCTTTCGGGTAACTAAATGAAAAGACCAAAACTAAATCATACAATATCGAACAATACAACTTTTAGCCCGCTCGATATTTCCTTCACTTTGGTTCGCTTTTCTCGTTGTCCTTTCCTCGCTCCTCGGTCTCAAACGCCTCTCTGGTTCCAGCCACCTACTGAAGGGAACAGAGCAGTCTTAAAGCACACAGATGTAATTATTATCGACAGGACCGGTGTGTGCGCTTACTGCTCTGCCAGTAGGCGTGGCCGCTAATCGTCCTGATTAGCTGCTGAGACCGACGCCTTCCACAATCTTGTTTTATGGTAGTCCAGCAAAATCATTAATTTGATCCGAAGCAGACCTTCACAGCTGCAAAAAAACATATTTTCCTGGAATCAAAAATGGTTGACCTCCTTTCATTGACAAAATGATATGACTAATTAAAAACCACATTTTAAATGAATTATAAATAATTAAATGAATGTTTATTTTCCACATAAATACAATCCAAGAGGAGATATGATAAAAATAAATAACTGTGTTCTAGTTCTACTTCTCAGTCTGACCCGATGGTGGTTTGGCCAGCAACCAGTGGTTTTTGAAAGCATCTCTTAAAATAAGTATAGCAGTAGTACATTCAATTTGAATTCAGAGCTCTATAAAAGGGCCAACAATATCTATCTTGAGTAATCTATTAGGAAATGGCTTTTTTTGCCCTAGGGTTTTTTTGGGCCTATCATTTCAAGGTGCAAAGTCAAATCACATAAAGCTGTCTGTGAGGAAGTTCACATCGCTGGCAATTTGAACAGGCCTGCCAAGATGTGGCAGACAGATAGTAAGCCTATATCAATTCTCAGCCCTTTTCCTTTTGGTGACATCAGAACTGTCCCCATAGAAACAATTCCAGTACCCCAAGGACACTCCACACAACCTCTTAACTCACATTTCATACTGGGTCCAATGTGATATATGGGTCCTGACAGAAGCCAACCATCCGTGTGTCTCGTGGGAGAGGGAGAGAAGGAACATAATTAAATGTCATTGTGTACAGTTTTAGTTGGAATGCTTTGATTCCAGTGACACACGTGTGAACACACAATTGTAGGGGTGGGTAGCTGTGTTGCACACGGAGTAGCCAAACTTAAAAAATGATACTATAACAATATTAAATGCACTGTATGTCATTCCTTTTACAGAACTTAAGTCGTCAGTTTTGTCATTAATGACATCATTGTGACAAAATGAGTCCTTCACACTCATTCACGATTATGTCATGTGGGAAAGTTGTGTTTTATTTGGAAATCTATGCTTCTAAATCTATCTAAATCTTGCTTCCGGGTAGCAAGCCATTACCAGGTTGCACATGAAAACAAGAAAAGGGAATACATATTTAAATAAATACAGAATTAATACATTTTTACAAATCTGTGAAAATCCTTTACAAAACAGACACTTTCTAAGACAGGGTTCCTGAAATCACGTCGAACTGCTGTTTTCCCACACTCCCTTTACCTGGGAGTCAGGTGTGAAGACACTCTAGCCAATCAATGACATTCATTGTTCAATTAACTACCTGACAGATAGGAAAACCAGGACCGAATTTGGATTCATAGTCCAGATTTGAGGAACCATGTTCTAAGATTTCAGTACTGATTCAATTCTGCCAATTTGAATGACAAATCTGTCAAATAAAAGGTTATATTTGTGATGAGTTTGTTTTAGAGACAGACCAGTGACCCTCACTGAGGCAGACATGGCCGTTTGTTTTGTTCCACTTCGTCTTTAACCTTCCTCAGAATCTCTCAGCGATCTGGAGATTTGGTGACATGCCTGCCCCCATTTCTGCTCTTGTCCCATGTAATGGTTTGTGTGTGTTCTTCAAGGTGCAAAAAAAGAATAATAACCCAACCAAAAACAAAAACCCCTACATATGTACTCAGTAAAGGAATTGTCAAGCACATGGAATGTGACTGAAATGAGTTCTATTAAAACAGAGAGTGCATTTGATGCATCTAAAGTTGGGGCTGAAAGTCTGAGTCGAGGGATGGGATCACACCTGGCTGTTTTGACAAGGTTCTGACCCATCATGAACAAAGGAATAATTAAAAGTTTAAAGAAAGTGGGGCGGCGTATAGCATAGGGGTCTAACGCACCGTATTTTGGCTGGTCCAATACAGTGTGCACTGCCTCTCAGGGACGCAGTTTGAAACCCATCTCTGCCAGACCGGCTCTGGTCGTCAGCTCTGATCGGAGGCGGCGTTTGGCTGTCCGTCGAGGAGCAGGAAGGGCGTCCGTGGTCGGGTTCCATCTTGGAGGAGGCGGATCTACCGGCCCGGAAAAAGTGCCTACCCGGAGGATGGGCAGCGGACTCATGGGGGAGGGTGAATTGAGATAAATAGAGGGTATAATTGGCACCGAAATTGGGAGAAAAATGGGGAAAAATTTGAAACTATAAAAAAAATGAAATGGATAAGTGGCACAAGGAGATGTCCGTTTGCATGATTAGATTACAGTATTCAGCATGCTCAGTGCTCTGTGGTTTCCCAAGCTAGGAGAGAGCCCATTACTTTTGATTATTTTGTTTTTGGGGATGAGGGTTTTATTGGGGGCAGCCGGTTTTATTGGGGGCAGCCAAACAAAAACAAGAGTGTAAGACTGGAGAGAAATACCATCAAATCTGAGCCAAGCTCCGACAGAGGATTTTATGAATACTTCAGCTCTTTCTATGCGTATCTTTTGGACGGTTAACTGTCACCGGAGAACAAGATGGACCCTAAAGAAGAGCCTCTGGCCAGAATCCTGGCTTTCATCTACTGTACGTCGCGAAGTTTTTAATGGAATTAATGGAAGTTCAGATTTCAGATTAAGTGAACTTTGGGGTTTAAGTACTGTAGTCCTTTGGGCATGGATGATTATACTGACCGATGCTGGAAGATAATCAGCTCACACAGATTCATGTAACACCTCCCACAAACAATGTCCGCATTATAACAGTCAGTTCAGACCAGCTTGGCTTTCAAAACATTTCAAAGTGAACCCATATTTAAATGGATTGGCTTTTAATTATAACAAAACATTATTACGCATACAATTCAGTAACATACTAGAACAAGCACCAGCCTTAAACATCTTCACTGTGAAGGCCTTCCGCACAGATATTGCACAGTTATATTCAATGCATATAATCATTGTCATAAATATAAATGACATGTCCTTGACAAACAAAAGATTCAATGTTTATATGTATTATCATTTAAAGGTATTATTATTTATTTAGGTTCCAAAGTAGGGGTATTTACTGTGTATTCATATTTTCATATGCATAGGCATATGATGCTTTTATATAGATAGTGCTGGTATTTTAGATCATATTTAAGTGATTATTTATATCACATATCATAACTCAAAGGTATGGCTTTGTGTAAAAGAGCATTGTTTCCTGTCAGAGGCCAATAATTCCAAAAATCTCACTTCATGTCATTGTGTATAATGTTTAATAGACCCCCAAAATATAATTTGTTGCAGGCAATCAAATGACAAGAATGGATTATATTGCACACTGCAGACATCATGGTGCACATAATTAATCACAATACATATCATGTTAAATTTAAAAAATAATTAATTAATAGCATATCATAATGAAAATCATTCATTCAATTATTTTAATTATTAAGTCTGTGGGTAATATGTCACATTTTCACATTTTAAATGAAAATAAATAGGCCTTTCCACACTGTAAAGTAATATAAAAACACATAATAAAAAAATTAAAAGTAAATATTCACAATCATAAACAGATTATACGATCATAGTAAAACAACTTCAGCGCTTCAGATGGCTCAGTCCCATCGCTGCACTGCTGGGTTTCAGGAACATTCTGCGCTGAATTGACAAACCCTCTCTTCAGACACCTTCACATAAATAATCTGGGGACTCAATTTATGTGCAGTGAATTTCTTTTTTTCTCTGAGCAACATTTGTAAAATGAACACCTATACAGAAAAGACAACTCAGCCTCAACATCAGGGTCGCACATATGAAAATGCACACATGCAGAAACGCAAGCCCACACACACACACACACACGTGCACGTAATATTACCCTCATGATAGAATGGAAATTACTGATGCATGCAACTATCAAGTCAAAAAGTAATGGAGTATAATCAATTAATCAATATACAAGAGTTCCCCAAATAAACTCAACAAACAAATTCACATCAGGGTTACACTTTGAGCAGGGAAGGCTGGATGGAAGAAGGGTGCCGCAGCGTATCATTTGACTTAATATAATCTCTGTGTCTTTTCTGTCATTTAAGAGAACATGCATGTGCTCCCGGGTGGTCTAACGGTTACAATGTTCGATGCTGGCCTTTGTGATAGCGGTTCAATTCCACCGACAGCACCAGTATCGGCTCTGGCCGGGAGTGCCACTAGGGGTGGCAATTGGCTGTCCACCCCAGGGAGTGGGGAGTGAATCCGATATGAGTTCGCTGCTTATAGGAGTGTCTCTGGAGTACCAGAGTTACAGTCAACGGCTTGTCGAGTGCTGGCTCGGAAGAGGCGGTACATCGCCTTTGTCACTGCCGGTCTCAGGGCTACAGCAGTGAACTCACAATACGAGGGGGGATTGACATGAAAAAGAGAGGGCGTAATTGGCTACTAAATTGGGAAAAATGTGGAAAAATCTGAAACAAAATCTTTAAAAACATAACTATAACCAGGGACAGATCTGAGCAAGAATTTTTGCAGGTGAGCGGGAGCGCTACTGAACTAGAAATTTGCATTCAAAATTAACTTTAAATTAAATTAACTTGGAGAGATCCAACGGTTATTTGTTTATCATTTCGATGTAGTTTATTATTATTTCTATTCAATAGCCACTGTGGGAGCTAACTGCAAAAAGGGCCTCCGATCCCCCCACTCTGTTGCCCAAAAATGAAACAATCTGGTATACCATACCTTTTCATTAGAAAAAAAGTTACAAATGTGTGTGACTGAATACACTCACCCTAACTTATAATATTATATTTTCATCCTGCGCCCGTTTCACATGGCAGTTTGACAAGACAGTATTCGTGTAAGACAGTATTCATATAATACATAGAAATGACAAACAGTCAGACAGATAAAGTGCGTTGCCTTCTGCAAGGCTTTTTGAGGTTGCCTTAGCAACAGCACATGCCATAATGGCACTCACTGAAACCTGGTAACAGATTTGCGTAATGCAATGAAGGATTTATTCAATTTAATTTTGGACAGAATTTGTGAGTTGGGCTGTTTTCCCCAAAAGGGGAAGTCAGAATAGACTACACATTCACTGGGAGCATGCAATACTTCCTGCTCTGTCCTACCTAACCCTTCAGTGGTCTGCTCAATTATTTGGTAGGGCACATTGTGACTTCTGTCATTGCTTTTTTCTAGGTGAGACTATTATAAACTAACTAATACATTATGCATAACATCTGTATATAAGATTATAATAGATCTGAATGTAAAATTAGATTACCTTCTGGAAAAGTATGTCCAAATTCACACGAGCCCCTCAACGATTCTTTTGACCTATGCACTGTCAAGTCTTCCAACACACAATGCTTTGATACCTGCTACGGAACTGTAACTATGTTGGTCTCCTTCAGTCGATATACTCACCACTGGGCAGGATTGTTAAAAAAATATAATATCTTCTCTTTGAATAAACAACCAAATAACAATGCAAGCAACAACAATGCAATTTGCAAATGTAATTTGTGAGAACCCATAGAGAAATAGAACAATGTAATCTGGACATAGCCTGAGGTACTGGCAGTTACAAGACCACAAAAGGATTCCACATTTCCTGGTGTTCTTGGTTATTAAAATGCTGGGATACATAGCAAAAAGTATTGAGTATAAATCAAAGGAGGTTATATTAATGTTATATAATGCCTTTGTCAGACCTCGCTTAGAATACTGTGTGCAGTTCTGGGCACAGCACTACAAGAAAGATATAGAAACTCTTGAAAAACTTCAAAGAAGGGCAACTAAACTGATACCTGGTATGAAAGGTAAAAGTTATGAGGATAGACTTAAGGCACTCAGCACCCTATTTTGGTGAATTAGGACAGTGTCGGTAACACAAACGCAAATCAAAGACAGTGGCGCTTTAGGGCATGTCTGACGCAATTTCAGTAATTTCGTGACTTAGGACGATAGCGCACCTCCTGCGAGTGTGGCGCAGAGGAACAAACCGCAGACCATGTCATCCTGGATTGCCCGATTTATCGGGCACCCAATGGGATCCATGGTCTGTCGGCTTTGGATGACGACACGGTGACATGGCTGCTGGAGATGTGCCCCGAAATATAGTCCGGGTGAACTCCCCCTAGGCTTGAGGTGGTAAAAGGATAGCCCCTCGGCCCCGAGCCTAGGGGAGCAGAAAAACATACCCAAACGAAGAAGAAGAAGCGCACCTCCGACGCAGTTGTAAAAGAGGTTTGATTAACTTTTTAAAAATACATGTGGGTGTGGTGGGGGTTTGGTTTCATAATGGCCAATCAGAACACCTATTTTCTATCCCTTTAAATACCAGTGCGCTAACGCTATAGCAAATTGGCAATTTCCTGACATGAATCAGAGGGGGAAAACAAGGCACACATTAATTTGTTATTTTCATGATTTGAGTTTATAATTTAAGACCTACATTGTTAAAAGTGTTTTATTTTACCATCTCTTTTTTCCCTTATTTGTAGGCTTTCCAGCATCCAACAACGTTTATTTTCTTCTAACTTAATGTAATTGTTCAATGGAAAGCAATAAATAACAAACTCACAACTGCAACTAGGCCTGTTTAATTTAGGTTCGTCATGCAGTAGGCCTACATGCGTCACTTTGGAGTGTGTATCACAAACCACCTGGATATTAATGGAGTGGACCCCCTTCCGATTCACATAAATGATACCGTGATCAGATATTGCGCGCAACTTCCCAAGACCCCAGGTAATCCACATTGCGTATACAAATCCTGTTTAGTTCTCTGCTGGCTGTCGGGTGTAGGAAAAATAATAAACTAATTTGCATTTTGGACAAGACTGGAAGAAACTGTATGTACAGCCGAACTGATAGCCGTCTGGCCAACACTGGCTACCAAACCCAGGGTATCGCTCACAGTATCGCCTTCGGCGTCCAATTATGTACTCCATTTTCTGTAGTGCAAATGGAAAGAATAAAACCCTTTCACATAAGAAAAACAATAGGCCTCATGCAAGAACATTTACGTATTTTAATCGTATCTTTCTCATTTTTTTTTTTTTGAGGTGGCTTATACGAGTGTTCCATGTCAGATTCGGAACTTCAGAAAACTGTCATAAATGACAACGTAAACATGCCGAATGCCACGTGTTCTTAAATGAATGCGCATTCATATGATTTGTGAATTAGCATAATTACCGCCCCAATAATGCTATATAAGGTTAAGGTTAGGCGTCCCGCCCCATTTTCATAGGAAAGTCATATATAACAATGTCACCGAAAAAAAACATATTATCCTACAGGTATATTGTAGGATACTATCCTACAATTTGAAAAGAAAACAGTCAAATATAGGCCTACAATTGTCAAACAGGATACTCTCAAAATGATTATACCAGTGGTGGGCCGTCAGGGCCTGCAAGGCCTACTCTGCTGGCCTAAAAAATATCTGAATCACAGACTGATGTTAATTATATTTTGTCCATGAATACTTATTAAATAATTCCAAATGGTCTGTTCGCTTCCTTTCATAGCTGTTCCCCTGGTTGCGCTGCATCCAGACGTGTATTTTCATATTAAAGCATTTAACCAATCACATTTCAGCCATCATTTGTTGCCAGAGTCAAAGAAATCTGCCTGGAGGCCTTCACAATCAGTTCTGCAGGCCCTGTAGCATAAAATGATCAAACTGTTGCTTCAACCAATCAGATTTTGAGTTGGGGACACGAAGGCCTTCTAGAAGGCCTAGGTAACGTCAGCGTATTCACACCCTTTGATTGGATAGTCAGAGAGTGTCTGACTATGATGTAATGTGATTGGTTAAATGCTTTAATATGAAAATACACTTTTTATGTGTGTCGCAGCTGTAGCACCCCAGGTTTGTTTCTTCAGTAAAGGCATTTATTCTGGATACACGAGTTATCTATCTGCGATGCAACGGCAACGGGTGTCTGTTCGGTTTGTTTTTGCACTTTGTTTATTTATCTTTCTTCAGTCAAGTTTCATGAGAGAGAATGACAGCGATAGAGACGAGAGAGAATGACAGCGATAGTTAGAATGAGATAATTAGTGATTAGTAGTGTTAGTAACTTAATCTAAATCCCTAATGTTAGTAGATTAGTTGGTTATTATCCATCCATCCATTATCTAAGCCGTGATTCCTGGTCAGTAGCCTGCATGCGTTCCGGGCGAGAGGCAGGAATACACCCTGGACAGGTCAAATCCATCGCATCATTCACTCACACACTCATACCTGGGCAATTTAGACTCTCCAATTAGCCTAACATGCATGTCTTTGGACTGTGGGAGGAAACCGGAGTGGAGGAAACCCACGCGGACAGAAGAACATAAACTATGGATTCATTCTTGCTGTGAGGCGACATCCACTAACTAATATATCTAACAATATATACAAAGTGTAATTAGAAAGTAAGAAGGAAGTAAAACGAGATTAGAAACGAAAACGGAAAAACCGAAACATAGAATTTCCCGAAGTGCATGACAGAACGAGAATGAAACATGACTGAAGAAAGATAAATAAACAAGGTGCAAAAACAAACTGAACAGACACTCAAAACATAACAATAAGATGGCTTTTATAGCCATAAAATAGTTATTGAGGGGTGGATTGATTCAGACGGAGCACTACTGAAGGCCTAGGTGTGAAATGCACAGCCCGCCACTGGATTATACATTATGAATTCTATCATTTATCGTGTAATTTATATATTCAAACTCAACAGTTCTTAGAAATAGACACAATCCATTAGTCAAAAACAAAGTTGTTTTGCTTTGGAGAATGGCAGGCAAATTGTACGTATGACTTGTACGACAGCTCTGGACCACTCATAAATCTTGTTCGTATCTAAGAGAAAATTCTAAATACGAGAAAATTGGTGAATGCGGCAAACTCTCGTAAATCACTCACAGAGTGACTTACGAACAAATTTGTGCGTAAAAGTGGTTCTTGCATCTGGCCCAATGTGCATACAAACATATATTTATTTAACAGGTGTATCTTACTGAACGGTAGTGATGGATGGCCTGCTGGCTTCAGTCTTTCATGTCCATGCATTGAATAACCATAAGCTGTGATGAAACAGTTTTTAGCTTAATTGATTATGCTTGCAAGTTACCCATGGATTGGACGATTTGCCTCAACGTGGGGGGAAATTAACAATATTCACAAAACATTCTCATGTGATTTAAGATAACCTTATGTTCATATGTGCGCATCAATAAAGTCACCAAATTGCACAGAGCACCAGCATTTGAGCTGGTCTAGTTGGACGTTAACGCAAACTCATTATTTGACACCAAACTTGCATAGCGCCAACTGTTTTCACTGTCACACCCCCTATTGCGCTGCCCAACCCATAGTCGTGTAAATGCCTTCATTGCACGCCACAAAATTGCCAAACTCCGCGGAGACAAGAAATATTCCACTTGCGACAGATGAGACTGGCAATTCGTCAGCGCTAGGGCATAACGCCGCTTAGCGCCGGCACAAAAATAGGGCCCTCAATCTATTTAAGCTTAGCAAATGGAGACTTAGGGGGATTTGATTGAGGTTTTTAAATTCCTAAAAGGGATTAACAAAGTGGAAATTAGTTCAAGGCAAATTCCGCACAGATATTAGAAAGTTTTTCTTTACCCAGAGAGTTGTCAATGCCTGGAACAGCTTGCCAGGTCGGGTAGTAGAGGCAGAAACACTTGGGCTATTCAAGTCCAGGCTAGATGCAGTACTAGATACTCTTTAGATTAGGACATGATGAGCCTAGATGGGCTGAACGGCCCATTCTCGTCATTATGTATTCTTATGTTCTTATGTTCTAAAATAAATGAAGCCTACATTACTATAGTAAATGTAAGAAACAACTTATTAAAATGACAATTTATGGTGATTTTACCCTTTAATTATCCTTCATGGTTTTCTTTTAACTAACTACATTACTCACTGTGGCAAACATTAGGTGCACCTCTGAGAAAGGATTATTGATATGATCAATAATGTAAATGTAAACATTTGTCATTAGCATGCCGTGTCATTATATTAATGGTTCGAAATATGTAAATTCACAAATGAGAAAATTTGAGGATGTCATTTTCATTATTTCAGTGTTTTAGTCGTAATTACTCCAATATGAGCTGTATTAATAATTATTAATCATGTTTTTTTAAACATTTTTTATTGAATACGGTTCATCCGCTTTCATGTGAATTCCATTTCACAAAAAATAAATAAAGGAACATCACAATCAGGCCATTTCAGCCAAAGTGTATACCAAGTATCAGAAAGTTAAGAATCTTGTAGCTGTCCCCTTCAAATCGATGAGATAAATGGACTTGGATCGGAAGGCAAAATTATGCAATTTGTTTAACATATATTGAAAAGGCATCTAAGAAACTGGAAAACAGGACCATCAAATGAAATGGGGTTGGTATTGGGTCAAGAGTACAGTTTCCAACTTGTAAAAAAAGTTCTCTACTGTTCTTTTGTTGCTCAGGGGTTTTGATTATTTGGGGGAAATTTATGTATTTACAATGTCATAGGCATGGCAAAAAATAGATTCAAATTGTTTTTGTTGACTTATCACTTGTTATATTGCTGCAGTGAGCTGAACAACTGTGTAATCATGTAACCTCCTAATTGTTCTATATTTTTTTTTTTTTTTTATTTTTTTGTCAAAGTGCTTTTGCCTAAGAACTGAACTTAACCAACCACCCTGAGTGTGACCAAACTATCAGTAAGCTTCAGTAATGCACTTTTAAGTAGGATTTGGATTAGAATTTTTATATTTGGATGCATAAAATATATACAGTACCTGCCAGAAGGAACAGATGGGGTGGCATGCAATTTCTGCATTTTGGGTTGTTAATACAGCTATTGCAATCCCCCAAAAAAGAGAAGTCATCTTACACCTTGTTATCCTTTCAGAATGAGTGGCCATATAAGGTTGACCTCCTGGTGGTCCACAGCATCCACTTAATCATGCTCCACATTTTTCTCTGGCGGTGGTCATTTATTCCTTCCCTTGGATTTATGTCCTGACAGAATTGAATCCTTCAAGGTGGGTTATCCTCTGCCCCCATTCCAGCGCTTTGTGGCCCCCCCGCCACTTTGTCACTGTCAGCGCTCTGGTCCCTTCCATAAATCTTGGCTAACCTTTTTAGATCGTACCACGTATGAAAGTCTGGGGGAGGAAAACAAGAAAATAAAAGAAGAAAAAAACACGTCTTTGTCACCTCAGGAGGAGTTTCACAACAGAAATGCAACTTGAGGCCTCCCGGGTGGTCTAGCGGTTATAATGTTCGACGCTGGTCACTGCGACTGGGGTTTGATTCCGCCGGCCGTGCCAGTGTCGGCTCTGGCCGGGAGTGCCACTAGGGTGAGGCAATTGGCTGTCTGCCCCAGAGAGGCGGGAGGGAAGCCGATATGAGTTTGCTGTGTATTGGAGTAGCTCTGTGTGTACCGGAGTTACAGTTGATAGCTCGGAGGAGGCAGTACCTCGCCTTTGTCACTGCCGGTCTCAGGGCTACGGCAGCAAACTCACAATACGAGGGGGGATTGGCATGAAAAATAGGGGTGTAATTGGGTGTAATTGGCTACCAAATTGGAAGAAAATGGGACAAAACTGAAACAAACCAAAAAAATGCTTGAAATGGAAAGGCCTCCACGACTGGGGGTTTTAATACTGGGACAGCCTTCAGCTGTCATTCATGAGCTTTTGCTGAAATGTCAGACTACATCATGAAGTTACCATGAAATCCAGAAACTGATACAACCCTCCTTGCTGAACTATTGTATGAAAGAAGCAGGACTGGCTTTGACAAACAAACTGACGCATGGGTAAATCACTGTGGACTGGAAGTCCAGGAGACAGAACGCAGGACACTAAACCTGCTGTTATTGACTTGGTTCATCTGTCTTTGGGACAGCTGCCAAACGCTTGGGTTGGGGAACTGGATCTATAATCTGACAACTTTGGGTTAAATGGATTGAATCCCAAGTGAGGGATTGATGTTGTTTGCTTAAGAAAAATGTACAGTGTAAATATATGGAGTGCTTAGGAACAACATAGTGAGACCTATGGATCCATGCTAGGGTGTCCCTCAGCAAAGTATTTGGCAAAAGGAGTACTCATTACAGATATGGGGAATGATCAATATACCAGTATTTTTCAATATTATCCATGATTGGAAAGGCAGTGGCAATTTTAGACCCTATTTAAGGGGACTTTAGCCCCCCTGCCTTTCATCTCAGCCCCTCTGAAAATGTTTACTCATTCTTTTCTAAAAAACATTTTTACTTAATATTTTTATTTTTTTTACTCCATAGACAGTGGTAGTTCAATTTCAAGAGTGACCACCATTGTAGTGTTTTTGTTTTGGGGAATGTAACAATAAATTCATTAAAAATGTAGGCTTGTGCTTTGCATGTGTACATCTCACATTCTCATTGAGCCCCCCTAAAGCTAAAATCCTAGAATCACCCCTGTGATGGCCACATGCTGAAAATTATTGGATAATGTTGATGTCTGTGAATAAATGCATGATGAGTGGTTGTTTCCTGCTTCCGTAATTGGAACAGAGCAGTCTGTGTTGTGTGTACATACAGTAGCTCCTCCCTCCTTCCTCTCTGTGTCGAACGGGCAATTTCTCAGTCTGTCCTTTAACCTCTCTGTGGACAGTACAGTCAGAATATAAATATGTAATTGTTCATTAGATCAAGTGCCTGTCATTCTGCAAGAAAACAATATTGTTTATTATGAGATACCATCACTCATGTTTTCAGAGATAAATGCGAGGCAGGAGCTAGCTAGCAACTTTTTCAGCAGCTGCTAGCTAGCTAACCTTAGCAGAGATTGACATACTAACAACAGGTAGGCTATAAAATTAGAGATGTGGGCCAGCGGATAACGTAGAGGTCTAACGCACCGTATTTTGGCTGTTCCAATGTTCCAGTGTGCACTGCCTGTCAGGGACGCAGTTCAAAACCCGTCTCTACCCGTCATCAGCCCCGATCGGGGGCAGCATTTGGCTGTCCGCCCCAGGGGAGGGGGAGGGTGAGCCGGCTCGAGTCCACCGTGAAGCATGTAAGGAGTCTCCAGAACGTGGGTGGGAGAGCTGAGTTCACAGCCTTTGGAGAATTAGCTTGCTTCATAGAGACGAGCGGCAGACTCGTTTGGGGAGGGTAAATTGAAATAAATAGAGGGTGTAATTGGCTACCAAATTGGGAGAAAAACCGGAAAGAATAAAAATAAAAATAAATAGATGAGGTGCATTCGGACCAGTTTGCGCGGCCCACAGGCTACCTGTATCACCACTTTTAACGTTTTAAAGTACTCTTCTTATTGTCTGATTAGGAGGATCAATCCTATTTTATGGATACAATTACAGGACACGAGTATGAGAAGATCTGCACACTGCTAATCCATGCTGTACCAAGTTCAGGATCAAGATAATTGTACGTAATAAACCTTGATGCGTAATCAGAGACAACCTAGAATACAGCACAACCTAACAATATCAGATCAAAGGAATATAAAGGCAGTGTCAAAAAGGTGTGGTAAATATAGAACACAAAGTATACTGAGAGCAGGTGCTTCCACACCCTTGTATTGTTCCTGAGTTAATGAAGCAATTAACATCCCAGAATGCTCAGGGCCACGAGGAAAATGGCTGGGCAGGCCCAGTTGATAATACTTGTTGCTAGCATCTCTAGAAGACGGGACCTCAGTTACTTTGGAAGATGGGTTGTTGGGGCACGTTTGACAATGTAGCAAAAGTCTGTTTACATGAAAAAGACAGCTCAATACAATATGCTAAGTACAGCAAGAGCTCTTCAACAACACAATATATACATTAAGAGTCTAAATGGAGTGATGTTATAAGCTTGGAACACAGAGGGAAAGACATTCAGCAAAGGGCATCTGTGGTCGGAATCACATACTCCTGGATTCTTGTGACCATGCATTTGTTTGAGATGCAAAGCTAAACAGGCGAGCAACTCTAAATCAAGTGACTGCATAATGTATGTGGCGCATAAAGCTAAGACCCAAATATACAGACCATACTGTATATCACAATAGCAGTTTATATTTACTGCTCACTGATATGTCTATTATGAAGTTGTAGTTGACACTGAAACAGAACGTTTTAATTGATTTAAATCTAATTTACTTTAATTGATTTAACGAGGGCAGAAAATATGCAAGCCCTTGGGGGCCTAATACTGGACTCAGAGAAAAAACAATTGCCAATTTTTCAGTGACCGGTCTGACAAGAACCAATGAGAAGCAAGTACAGGTAACTGCCGAAATAAAAGAAACACCAACATAAAGTGTCTTAATAGGGCGTAGGGCCACCACGAGCTGCCAGAACAGCTTGAGTGCACCCTGCCATAGATGGTGCTTGTGAAAGTCTCCTCTGTCCATTTGGCCACAAGGTTGCTGGCCAGTCAGAGTGCATCTGGCCTAACACCAGATGAAAGTTCAGCTGGGACTTGATGTCTCGATCGAGGAGGTGGACATGAGCATCACGCTAAACTATGCAGGGCTGGACAACTTTGCCACTGCTACACTCTACACACACACACACAGACAGGCTTTATAATACTACTACTACTACTACTATGACTGTATATATATACAGTATATATATATATATAGTGGGTATACAAATTTAACCCATTTGGTATTTTTCACATCTTAATTTTACTTACTTCAAGGAATCAAATTGGATCTATTTGGGATTTCTTTCCACTGATCAAACACAAAATATTCTATAATATCCGATAAAAAACTAGAAACTTCTTCTTAATTACACATTTCATACTTAAAATCCCTTAATACAGCAGGATATTTACTAAGTATACAGTGGGTTTGGAAAGTATTCAGACCCCCTTGAATTTTTCACTCTTTGTCATATTGCAGCCATTTGCTAAAATCAATTAATTTCATTTTTTTCCTCGTTCATGCACACACAGCACCCAATATTGTCAGAAAAACACAGACTTGTAGAAATTTTTGCAGATTTATTACAAAATAAACACTGAAATATCACATGGCCATAAGTATTCAGACCCTTTGCTGTGACACTTGTATATTTAACTCAGGTGCTATCCAATTCTTCTGATCATCCTTGAGATGGGCCTACACCTTCATTGGAGTCCAGCTGTGCTTAATTATATTGATTGGACTTGATTTGGAAAGGCACACACCTGTCTATGTAAGGTCCCACAGTTGACAGTGCATGTCAGAGTAAAAACCAAGCCATGAAGTCCTAGGAACTCTCCATAGACCTCCGAGATAGAATTGTGTTGAGGCATAGATCTGGGGAAGGGTATAAAAACATTGCTAAAGCATTGAAAGCACCCAGGAGAACAGTGGGCTCCATCATTGTGAAATGGAATAAGTTTGAAACCACCACAACTCTTCTTAGAGCTGGCCGTCTGGCCAAACTAAGTAACCGGGCAAGAAGGGACATGGTCAGGGAGGTGACCAAGAACCCAATGGCCACTCTAAGAGAGCTTCAGAGTTCCTCTGCAGCGATGGGAGAACCTGGTAGAAGGACAAACATCTCTGCAGCACTCCCATCAATCAGACCTTTATGGTAGTGGCTAGACGGAAGCTACTTCTGAGTGAAAGGCATATGACAGCCCACCTGGAGTTTGCCAAATGGTACTTAAAGGACTCTAAGAGCATCAGGAAAAAGATTATCCGGTCTGATGAGACACAAATTGACATTTTTGGCCTGAATGCCAAGTGCTACCATAAAGGTACTGTTCTCCTGGGTGCTTTCAATGCTTTAGCAATGTTTTTATACCCTTCCCCAGATCTATGCCTCAACACAATTCTATCTCGGAGGTCTATGGAGAGTTCCTAGACTTCATGGCTTGGTTTTTACTCTGACATGCACTGTCAACTGTGGGACCTTTCCAAATCAAGTCCAATCAATATAATTAAGCACAGCTGGACTCCAATGAAGGTGTAGGCCCATCTCAAGGATGATCAGAAGAATTGGACAGCACCTTAGTTAAATATACAAGTGTCACAGCAAAGGGTCTGAATACTTATGGCCATGTGATATTTCAGTGTTTATTTTGTAATAAATCAGCAAAATTTTCTACAAGTCTGTGTTTTTCTGACAATATTGGGTGCTGTGTGTGCATAAACGAGGAAAAAAATGAAATTAATTGATTTTAGCAAATGGCTGCAATATGACAAAGAGTGAAAAATTTAAGGGGGTCTGAATACTTTCCGAACCCACTGTATATAAGTACCTTGCACAATGGCTGTGCCCCACCTGGGAATTTAACCTGCAACCTTTGTATTACAAGCCCAGTTCCTTAACCATTATACTACACTGCCATCAGGATAGAAGTGCTTCACCATTGGATGAAGGTGACTCAGAATCACTCAGAATGGCTTTGTATTTATTGGTGTTTACCTTAGGTCCACTAAGGGGCTGAGTGGACCTAGAGCATGCTAGGAAAATGGACCCCACACAATAACAGAGCCACCAGCCACCTTTATTTTGGCAGTTACTTGTATATGCCTTGGGATATGATGTCTTGCAGATTCTGCATCATAATTACCTGGACACCTCAAGAGCACTCTTCCATTAAAACATGCACCAAATAGAGCAGTGTTCATTTTAGTACAAATTCAGTCTTGTTCATGTTTTTCTTTTCTTAAAAAATGGCCTTTTGTGATCTGTTTATTGTCATTGATTTTCTGAGAAACACTTTATTTTCCTAAAACTTTCACAGTCTCTCCTTTCTACTTTAATAAACCTGAAAGCAATGAAAGCACTTCCCTGGCAGTCTGCAATGGCCTTTGAGGAAGTTCCAATGTTTTTATTTTTTTAAACAAATCTGGCATCAAAAAAGCAGTGTCTTGGTTGATTTTAATGGCCTTCTTTTGTGCTGCATCCTGTAAATATTTTAAATTTAAGGCACACATTTAAAGAGCAGTCCACTACCACTGAACATTTTACTAATTATCATTACCACTACTTACATGTTTAATACTGCATTTTGTAATATGTATCTATGTTGAAGACTGTCCAAAAAATAAATTTAAAAAATCTAACTTTTCCTTCCCTGTGTTACAGATATGGTATGCAGCTGCCAACAATTATGTCTATTACTGTATCACTACACTGATCTCTTGCACAAACAATGATTGATCTTGCCATGTATTAATGCACATCTTGTAAGTCTCTCTGGATAAGAGCGTCTGCTAAATGCCAAAATGTAATTATAAATGTAAAGAATGACAAAATAAATATTATCAGCAAAGTAAATGGTGCAAATGTCCATGACAGACAGAAAAAAAACCCCACTAGAAAATGGAATGTAAAGTTTTTGCACACTACCTTTTTTTCCAAGCAATAAAATAACGTATGGTAAAATCGTATGACAGTTGAAATGCACATTTTAACAACATTTTACCGCTTCACATAGTTGCTTGTGATAATACAGGACTGAATACAACCTATACATACATACTACATTAGTTATGGACAGTTAAGCAAGGTCGACCATGCTGTGTTTTCCAAACCGTCTCCACTCCACAAGAAAACATTATGGCCAGGAGATCTTGGATATTTGAGTTAAATAAGATTTCATCAGGAACCCATGGGCATGACAGTGTTCCCTCCCAGATTGAGCCGCGACGCTGAAGCAACAGTAAACCTGTACAGCTGTCAGGTGCGTTTATATTCACCCAGCTGTCCTTGCAGACCTGTTTCTGTTCACTTTGTTTGACCCTTGCCTGCCTGGCAGTTTCATGTAACTGACAGCATGAAAAAACAGGCATGAGGCAATTTATATCATGAAAAAATAATAAATCTTCACATTTGCTGTCAATGGGCATTGACTTTTAATATACATTTCCAGTTGTCCCTGTTGTTTCAGTGGCATACAGTTCCATTTCAATTAAATTCCTGAAACATGTCCGTTTCTCTTGTAAGTGGCAGTTGGCTTGTAATTGCAGTAATCATTCTTTGGGTAATACAGCGCTGTTTTATAGGGTTTTACAAGTTCACTGGGGAAACAAAATCTATGTTGTTTAGAACTTTAGAACAGTGCCAACTTCAACAATTTAGTCAGTTCTGATGAGTCAGTTAATTTGAGCTTCCTGCCTCAATCTCATTTCCAAGGCAAATAGGGGGCGATTACACAAAATACAGACTGCCATGGTTAACCCAACAAACAACCAGTAACTAAACAATAACCGACCTATAAGAATTGTTTGAGCTGAAGAAGTACATGTAGGCAAAAAGGTGTCAGAGTCAGGGGTGACAAAGGTGACGATGAGGATTCACACTTGTACTGGAAGCTGGACTTCATGTTTGACCTCTAATGCGCCCCTGTAATACAGGGATCAAAGACTATCTCGTCAAATGTCACCCTCCCACGTACCTCTGCAGAGCTGAAATCAATGGCCACGGCCTACCTTGACAGCCTGTCGCAATCCACTTTTCATGGACGCCTCAAATCTTGACACTCGTCACTCCGGCCTCCCATCAAGCAGCAAGCCAGCACAGGTTTATTTGGAAAAAGTTAAAATGGAACGAAAACCCTTCAAACCTCATCGTCAGATCTGGCTTTCTTTGCAAACATAGACTTGAGCAGATCTTAAGTATAAATTACACGTTTGCTCAGTGTCATGAGGATCAAAACTACGTAACTCTACATATCGTATTTGAAGGGCATCAACAATTGGTTGTGTTCTTTTCTTTTTTCATTTCCAGAAAGCAAATTAATGTTTAATTGGATAATTAAATCTCCTCCGCAAAACGCTGTGTTCATACATTTTCGTTGAGGGATTGAATTTTCACCGACAAGAACAATGATTAAAGTGTGACGCATTGAACGAAAAGAGAACAGGAAGAGAAGCAGAAGGGAGATAAAAAGAGAGAAATAAAGGAGGAGAACAAGAAAAGGGATAGTATGGGATAAACCACAAACAGTTTAATATAGCTGAGGAGAACTTTATATTTATTTTTTTGTGGCTCTGGCTCAGTTGGTAGAGCACAGCATTGGCAACGCTTAGGTTGTGGGTTCAATCCCCACTGGGGCCACATATACTGAAAATGTATGCATTCTCTACTGTAAGTCGCTTTGGATAAAAGCGTCTGCTAAATGGCGTATATTATTATTATTATTATTATAATTATTGCAAGAAGGAGGAAGGGAATGTCAATGTTCAATTAAATAACCTAAAGTAAGAATGCAGATGCACAATTTGACTGCAATCATCTTAAGACACTCCTAACCACTCCTTAAAGTTTGTGATGTCCTAGGGGCTAGATAAAAATAAATATATAAACAAACAAACAAATAAATCAATAAATAAAGTGTTATTCCTGAGCTGCGTTTCTGTGCAGTGAGCTAGATCCTGCAGCCAATGACAGCAATTGACACTATAGATCAGGTCCTGCTTCTTATAAACATCCCTGCTTCTTTGAACTTGAAAGTGTTTCTAGGGCTGAGATTTTACTTCCCAGACGAGGTGTGACAGTTTATTCAACCGCATTTTTTTATCCATATCTTTTTTTTTTTTTTTTCATTCCCCAGTTTGATATGCCAACTTGATGTGCTAAATCCATCTCATTTTACTGCAGAACCCTGCCATTTTGGGAAGGTTCAGACTAGCACACACGTCCACCCAAATGCATGCAGCCTGTGTCTCCACCAGTTGAGCATGTGCAGCCATTTCCCCAGAGATTACATTAGATTAGACAAGGTACACACAGCACACCATGTACAATACACTATAAACATAAAAAAAAAAAAAAACAGCACAACTCACAACATCCTAAAGACCTACTGTACATTACAGCCCAGCGTTAAGGCCCTTCCGCTTATTCAACTGTCCACTCCCCTGCCTGTTTAGAAGGCCAATGGAGGATGGACTGCACGTTGTATGTAGTTGACACAGAAAATGAAAGTAAAGTTTTTCTTCACAAACATTGATGTCCACTGAGCTCACTGATCTCAAAAACCAATTGAATAGGGCCTCCCATGTGATCCAATGGTTACAACGTTCGACACTGGCCATGGAGACCGGGGTTCGATTCCCCGTCTCGCCAGAGTTCGATTCCCCGTCTCGCCGGCTCTGACCGGGTGCGCCGACAGGACGTTCGCTGTGCAAAAGAGTGGCCCTGTAGTACCAGGTTACGGTCGACGGCCTGGCGAGTGTCATCTCGGAGGAGACGTTACTCCGCCTTTGTCACTACCGGTCGCAGGACTACGGCAACGAACTCACATTACTGGGGGGGGTTGACATAAAAGTAGTGGGTGTAATTGCCTACTAAATTGGGAGAAAATGCGATAAAATCAGAAACAAAATCTTAAAAAAAAAATTTGAATAATATGTGTTTGCAATGAAAACGTACTGTAAACCATGCATGTATTTGTGAAATCAGAGATAAAGACAAATAGGAAATCAGTTCTAAATGCATTCCTATGTGCTAGGCAGAGTGTGTCTGTAGGACAGAGTGGGAAAAAGGCCCTAGAGGTGAAGTGAAAAATGCACTTACTTTGTTTTTTATTAACCACAAACAGGTGGTTCTGCATGGCTACAGGTAGGTAGAGCATGGCATTGGCAGAGCTTAGGTTGTGGGTTTGATTCCCATTGGGACCACATATACTGAAAAATGTATTCATTCACTACTGTAAGTTGCTTTGGATAAAAGCGTCTGCTAAATGGCATACATTACATTATATATTGTATATACAAGTAACTGCCAAAATAAAGGAAACACCAACATTAAGGGCCCTATTTTCGTGCCGGCGTTATGCCCTAGCGCAGGCGAAATGCCAGTTTCGTCTGTCGCAAACTGAATATTTCCTGTCTCCGCCGAGTTCAATTTTGTGGTGTGCAATGAAGGCGTTTGCGCGACTATGGGTTGGGCAGCGCAATAGGGGGTGTGACAATGAAAACAGTCGGTAATGAAATGAAAACATGTAAGTTTGGTGTCAAATAATGAGTTTGCGTTAACGTCCAACTAGACCACCTCTTAGCGCAAATGCTTGCGCGCTGTGCAATTTGGTGACTTTATTGATGCGCACATATGAACATAAGGTTATCTGAAATCACATGAGAATGTTTTGTGAATATTGTTAATTTCCCCCCACGTTGAGGCAAATTGTCCAATCCATGGGTAACTTGCAAGCGTAATCAATTAAGCTAAAAACGATTTCACCACAGCTTGTGGTTATTCAATGCATGGACATGAAAGACTGAAGCCAGCAGGCCGTCCATCGCTACCGTTCAGTAAGATACACCTGTTAAATAAATATATGTTTGTATGCACATTGTTTTTCTTATGTGAAAGGGTTTTATTCTTTCCATTTGCACTACAGAACATGGAGTGCATAATTGGACACCGAAGGCGATACTGTGAGTGATACCCTGGGTTTGGTAGCTGGTGTTGGCCAGACGGCTATCAAACTGTACATGCAGTACATGCAGTTTCTTCCAGCCTACAACTGACAGCCAGCAGAGAACTAAACAGGATTTTTATACTCAATGTGGATTCCCTGGTTCCCTGCAGTTGCGCGCACCATCTGATCACGGTATAATTTATGTGAATCGGAAGGGGGTCCACTCCATTAATATCCAGGTGGTTTGTGATGCACACTCCAGGATGACGCATGTAGGCCTACTGCATGACGAAAATAAATAAAACAGGCCTAGTTGCAGTTGTGAGTTTGTTAGTTATTGCTTTCCATTTAACAATTACATTAAGTTAGAAGAAAATAAATGTTGTTTTTTAAGTTGGAAAGCCTACAAATAAGGAAAAAAAGAGATGGTAACAATGTAAGTTTCAAAATATAAACTCAAATCATGAAAATAACAAATTAATGTGCGCCTTGTTTTCCCCCTCTGATTCGCGCACCAACTTTTCCGCACCTAACGCACAAGCAAATCGCTCTCCTCTTTTGAGAAGCGCTCCTGGCTCAGCCGCGCAAAACTCATCCATGTCAGGAAATTGGCAATTTGCTATAGCGTTAGCACACTGGTATTTAAAGGGATAGAAAATAGGTGTTCTGATTGGCCATTATGAAACCAAACCCCCACCACACCGACATGTATTTTTTTAAAGTTAATCTAACCTCTTTTACAACTGCGCCGGAGGTGCGCTATCATCCTAAATCACGAAATTACTGAAATTGCGTTAGACACTCCCTAAAGCGCCACCGTCTTCACTTTGCATCTACGTAACCGACACCGTCCTAATTCACCAAATTAGGGCCCTAAGTGTCTTGATAGGGTGTTGGGCCACCATAAGCTGCCAGATAAGATGCAATGTGCCTTAGACGCATTGATTCTACAAGTGTCTGAAACTCTGGAGGGATGCAACACCATGATAAATACATCCATCATTTGGGGTTTTGTTGATGGTGGTGGAAACACTGTTTCAGGCTGTTTCAATCACCAGATCTCAAACCAATTGTACACATAAAGGAGATTATGAAGCGGCATATGGTTTACATGATTGTCATGATCACCAAACCACTCAGTCACCACTCGGGATTCAGTGGACCTAAACCACAGCAGGAAAGTATACCCCACACCGTAACAGAGCCACCAGCACCAACACCCCTCAAGTGTTTCCTTTGGTATTTACTTGGATGCTATATGAGGATTAAATGCAAAAGATTTGTTTAGAGTTGAAGTATTGTATAAGTTGAAAACACAAGCAGTGCATCAAACCTTCATCATTGACTTCTGCTGACACTTGGCAAGATTGCACACATTAATCACACACAGATGACATTCTCCGGAGTTGACAGGATAAAAACACAAAGGGCCAAGTTGCTTGTGTAGGAAGTGATTTAGCTGTCAACTGCTAGCTGGTTGTTGTTGTCTTGGAACACTGTGTAGCTAGGGTGCTACCCAGGTGTGTGAATGAAACAGAGATTGAACATGTTCTATTGACTGAAACAGTGACACATGTGCACATCCTTCTCAGTGTTGCCTTTGTGTGTGGCCGTGTGAAGTTGTATCTGAATTCTGTGTGTTTACATAAGGTTATTGCGTACAGAATGTTTGTAAGGACTAAGAGTCTGTGGCCACTGTAGTCATTTACGTGGGAGACCCTGAAAAGTGCCAGACTCTCTGTGCTGTATAGGTCTGGGGTATGCCCTGCCAATGTATAACTTAGCGGATGCCATACTTGTCATCTCAATATCTCAGCTGAAGATTGAAATTAGCTGTGAAGCTCTGAATACATTTCACAAGCATCAGAAATCCAAACACAGGAGACCGTTTGGTCGGATGGCCAAGTCAACAGCCTGTGACACACTTGTGTGTAAATGTGTGGTCTGTCTCTGGAGGGTTTCTTTGTTTTTGTTTTTTTACAGATAATCCTTAATGATTGTTGAGGGAATGCCTTGTCTGCACCTAGAATGGCTTAAGGCAGCTGTTTAGGGAATTATTTGTATGAAGTGGCCTGGGACAAAAATTAACACAAGCTGGGAGATGAGGAGACATGCATGTCCTCCCTTGAGGAATCCAACAGGGCAGAAAATGCCCTGAGAAAGCATAAATGCACACTTCATATATCTGTTAATATTTCTGAACTAACAGTGCAGCTAATTGGGCAACCATACATTTTTTGGTCACTCTAAATATGTTTTTGGAATACTGGCAAATAAGAAGGACAAGAAGGAATCATTTTGGTCTGGGTACGGAAAACATTTGTCCTTTGATTCAGAACTCATAGTTTGAGTTATGCAATTGTTAAAATGAACTCTTCAAACTGCTTATGAAGAAAATAACTGACATTTGCATTTGTTTGGAGTCAAAGGGAAATGGTGATTGAATACAGGTTCTTCAGGGGGTGGCAGATAGCATAGCAGTCTAACGCACTGTATTTTGGCTGGTCCGATATGGTGTGCCGTATGATACGGTTCGAAACCAGTCTCCACCAGACCAGCCCTGGTCATCAGCCCTGATTGGGGATGGTGTTTGGCCGAGGGGGAGGGGGGGGGTGAGCCAGCTTGAGTTCGTCGAGGAGCAGGAAGGGCGTCCGTGGTTGGGTTCTGTCTCGAGGAGGCGGCTCTACCGGCCCAGAAAAAATTGTCTCGTTACCTGGAGGATAGGCAGCAGACTTGTGGGGGAGGGTGAATTTAAATAAATAGAGGGAATCATTGGCAACCAAATTGGGACACAAAATCCTAGTTTATACCACACACAGGCTTCCAATCAAAACCATGGACTAAATCCATCCCACCATTCTTGTGCTTCTTCTACAAAAATATTGTATTCTGGTACAAGCTATTTTTCCCCATCAGGAGTTCAAGGGATGGTTCAAAGGCAAGTCAACACACAGCCAGCAGGATAATAATACTTTGCTGTGATAATGATCTAACATGGCAGGGTATGAAAAGTTCAACAAACTACAGTCTGAATTGTGTTCATTTATTTTGTGTCTCCTTATTTAGGGGATTACAGAGCATTAGCATACAGTGGTAAACAATTAAAATGTAAAATAAGCCAGTGAAAATAAAAAAGTGAAATCACAAAACAATCCATAACATAATCCATGTATATGCAGTAATTACTACCTTACCAAAGCTGTTCTGTCTAATGAAATCACACATCTCTAGTATAAATCATAACTACTAAAGGTTGACTTTCAGTAAAAACACATTTGAAAGGCATTGCTTTCTCAGTCCAAGAGACAGATTAGGGCAGGTGCCAGTCATTGTGAGGATGCAGAGAGACAGACAGATGGCCAATGACGGAGGGACACTGGACTTGTGAGACACTCAGTAAAAAGTGATATTGTTGAGGGCCTCCCGTGTGGTCTAGCGGTTACAACGCTAGAAGGGTATAATTGGATACAAAATAAAAATGGGGAGAAAAACAGCAGAAAAATAAAATAGAAAAAAATGGGTATTGTGGTTGAGAGCCAATGTAAGCATGTTATTTTTAAAGAGCACTGCAGGCTGTCAGAAATAACGATGGTAGTAGGGACATAGGAAAGCAGTGACCTGAATATGTGGGAATAGAGAAGTCTTACACTAAGTTCTGGATGAATTTGAGTGGTTGGACATTTGCAAGCTAGCCAGTAAGAAATTGTAGTGGTCTATTGGAACCCTCTACCAGACCATAGACAAAGAAGTTGAAAATAGATGGGTTCCTTCTTTTCTACAGCCTAAGTCAGAATCACGAGTTTTCTGGCAAAGGGAAAGTTAATTGTAGATTGTAATTCTGTATTGACTTATTGGTGGACTGTGGTAGGTTATACATTTTACATTTACATTTTGACATTTAGCAGACAATCTTATTGAGAGCGACAAGATCTACATTTATACATGGAAATATCAATCAATGTTTGCGCAAGAGATCAGTGTAGTGATACAGTAATAGACATCATTGTTGGCAGCTACATATCATACCTGTAACTCAGGGAAGGAAAAGTTAGTATTTTTATTTTTTATTTGGACAGTCTTCAACATAGATAGGCTACATATTATAAAATGCAACAATATACATGTAAGCAGTGGTGATGACAATTCGGAAAAATGTACAGAATCAGTGGTAGTGGAGTATGAAGAGGTGGGTTTT